>JANAVB010011796.1:1063328-1126464 GCA_029216955.1 Iris pallida | reverse complement strand
ATCCTTTGTTTCACGAGCTTATATAGGGCCCGTATCCATTCCCACATCCAGGATTTGCCAAATCCACTACCCAGTTACCATTTACCAAATCCGACCCTTAACCTTATTATTAGGGTAGATTCTCTCCTTCCAAATTGACCTTCTAGTTTTGTTTGGCAAGCCCCTCTCTTCAAAATGCTCGAGTCATGATTTGGCATGAACTGGTAGCTGGTTGTATGTTCTATCAAAGATATTAGTGTCTCATAGTTTTGTTTCAAATACTTACTGAATTCAGATGAAGCTAGAAAAGAAAAGGTCCTCTTCAATGGACAAGATTTTAAACAAGCTTAGATCGGCTCAAAGAAAAGCACAAGAGATGAGAAGTACAGTGACTACCAACCAGGCCGAGCAGGTTACAAGTGTTACTAAAAGGACCTACTTCCGTCGAACTGGACACATCAGTACTTTGAGTGGCTGTTTCACCTGTCATGCTTTCTAGTTTCATGAGATTTCCAGTCACAATGGTGCATCATCGCCTTAAATCAACAGTAAGCTAGTTTAAATTACTTCTCTGTTCTTTTACTGTCGACTTTTTGTTTGAGTTATACGAGTGAACAAGTAAGATAGCGCTAACAGGAGCAACAATAGCAGTAGCAACACTGAAGTCGTTATTCTGAATTTAGGTTGACTACGTAAATTTTCTTCTTCCATTCAGCTTTCTTTAGGGCCATCTCTCTTGCATGCATCCAGTAACTATTTTGACAGCCTCGACCCAAGTTCTTTCAGTCAAGTTTTTGTCTACGTGTTACATTACATGTTATGTTTGCTTAAACTTACCTTCTTTTTTCTTCCCATTTTCTTCTAGGTCACATATGCTGCAGTGCAAACATGGTTGCAAGCCTGAAGCAGCATCACTGTTCTTTTTGCACGAGTTCTAAATATGGAATGGCCAAACAATGCCGGCCAGAAAATGATGAGATCATCCAAATATATCTGATATGGGGGGTGTCATGGTGGGGGTGGGAGCGTAGTTAATGTATTTAGTCTCTTTCGATTCACTTCTGGAGAAGTAATTAGGTGAACCCATGTTTGTAGTGATGTCAGAATAAGTAGTTCTTGCCCCATGTATGAACTAGCTCATGCTAATAGTGTAACGATGTGAAATTACTTTGAGTTTCTTGGTAGTTTTTATTCATCTTAAAACCAGTATTCCTACATATAACCTGAACTGAGCAGCAGAACATCATCACCAAGAAGGCTTCGGATGGTTTTATGAAGTCAGCTTGTTGATATCAGGGCAACATGAGATGATTGCTAGAATGCGAAAATGATTATATGATGTGACAATTCACATTCAAGATGAGCTTGATTGATGCAATAGAGAAGTGTATAGAAACATGACTACTATTTCTGAACAGGATTGGTTTGCCATTACCTGCTGGTAATAGAGAAGGATTTAGTTGCAGCAGACTTTAGAATTGGTAACCTTGAGCAGTGGTATCGTAAAATAGGTTGGCTAACATTATAGCTTTCCTTTGGCCGAGGGGAATTTTCTTTGTTGATTTTGTCAACTTCTCTTTTGAATAGGCAAGTCTATCATATTGGCTATTGGTATTTATAATATGGTTTTTTCTAAGGGCACCACCCTTTTTGCTAGGGACTAGTCCAAAAATGTTTCAAAATATTACAAGTTTGCCATCAATTTTTTTACTTGGGGCTAGTCCAAGCAAATGTATAAATACCAACTTTTGTTTTCTTTTTCTCTCTCCCTCTACTCTTTTCTTTTCTCCCTCAACTCTTTTCTTCTATCCCTCAACTCTAGGTCAAAGAATTTAACCCCAAATTTTTCCCAATCTACATTTTTTTAAAAAATTTTACTCTCAACTCTAGGTCATTGATTTTTATCCCCAAAATTTTCCCTTAACTCTAAGTAATTGACTTCTCTTATTTATTAGTAAGTCATCGAATTAATATATGTTTAATGTTTTAAACACGAATTTCACATATAAAAAGTTGAATTATGTGTTTAATGTAAAAAATATTGAACATGGAACAACCGGGATCATCAAATGTTGTATACTCTCTTCCCGCCACGTCCGAAGAACACTTTGATGCATCGGAAGCCCTCTTGGTAACTAAATTTTAACTTTTCATCGGATGAAAAAGCGGTTGTGACACAGAGGACTGTCACCTCTCTGTAGTCCGATCATAGATTAGGACTGTCAGAGAGGTGGCAGTCCTTCACATATGTAGGACTGCCAGGGGCCTGACAGTCCTACATATGTGAAGGACTGCCACCTCTCTGGCAGTCCTAATCTATGAAACCTATTTGCTTTATGATGTTGATAATTGTATTAACTTTTAAGTTCTATTGTAGGACTTGAGATCTTCGATTTTGCGGTACCTGTTCAATTGCAGTCAATGTAGCCCATTTATTCTGGACCGATCTTTGTTTTGAATCAAGCGAGGGTGCGGTACATTGGTATCGAGAATTTGGACGGGAAAACAACATAGTTCTAGTGATATCCAGATCGGCTCGAAATCGTCCGGGACGACAAACTGTGGTGGCTGACCACTACGACGTCGAAATCGACTAAGTATGAATATATTTACAGTTTGACATTTTGTATATGGAGGACCACTTTTGTATAAAGTGAAATATGAAGTCCACTAATCTATATGGAGTAAATTTTGTATACAGTGAAATATGAAGTTCAGTATGTTATATGTGTTTACATGTGTGCTATCTGTGTTATATGTGTCTACATGTGTGCTATCTGTGTTATATGTGTCTACCTGTGTGCTATCTGTGTTATATGTGTTTACGTGTGTGCTATCTGTGTTATATGTGTCTACTAGTATCAGGACTGCCACCCCCCTGGCAGTCCTATTTGTAAGTCTCTGTGATAGAGTTTTGAAACTCTCTATCACAGAGAGTTTTTGTAGGACTGCCACCCCCCCGGCAGTCCTACACAAAGGAGGACTGTCAGGGTGCTGGCAGTCCTAATTGAAACTTGTCATTCTCCGTGTAATTTAGCACGGAGAATGGCTATCTGATCCAGTATTAGGACTGCCACCCCCTGGCAGTCCTACATTGAACTAGGACTGCCAGGGTGCTGGCAGTCCTAATTGAAACTTGCTGTTACAGCAAGTATCAATTAGGACTGTCAGCACCCTGACAGTCCTATTTGTAAGTCATTGAATTAATATTTGTTTGCGATTCTAAAATTTCGACAAAAAGTGCTAAAATGGAGGTCCAAACATCATTTTTTTGCGATTCTAAAATTTCGGAAGGCCGTCTAACGATGAAATCGTTAATCTCAGGCTCCTCAAAGATACGCTCATTTTGCGACAAATCGGGCCTCGTTTCGACCTCCCAGTCAAAAGTTATGGCCCTCCAAAGTTTCAACTGACCATAAAATGCACCAGAATGACCATTCTCCATCTTAATTTACACAGAGAATGGCTATTCCAGTGTTAAAACGTAGGTGAATGACCATTCTTCGTGTTAATTTACACAGGGAGAATGACCATTTTCCGTGCTCCGTGCTAAATTACAGAGACTTACAAATAGGACTGCCACCCCCCTGGCAGTCCTACATTAAATTAGGACTGCCAGGGTGCTGGCAGTCCTAATCCAATATAGGACTGCTAGGGGGGTGGCAGTCCTGATACTGGATCAGATAGCCATTCTCCGTGCTAAATTACACGGAGAATGGCCATTCTCCGTGCTAAATTAAGAGTTTTCAGTTGAGGAGCTCCTCACAGAGTTTGATAAGTAGGACTGCCACCCCCTGGCAGTCCTATACTGAAGTAGGACTGCCAGGGTGCTGGCAGTCCTAACTCAAACTTACTGTTGCAGCAAGTTTCAGTCAGGACTGCCAGCACCCTGGCAGTCCTACTTTAGTGTAGGACTGCCATGGGGCTGGCAGTCCTACTTATCATACTCTGTGAAAGAGTTTTCAGTTGAGGATCTCCTCACAGAGTTTGATAAGTAGGACTGCCACCCCCAGTCCTATACTGAAGTAGGACTGCCAGGGTGCTGGCAGTCCTAACTCAAACTTGTTGTTGCAGCAAGTTTCAGTCAGGACTGCCAGCACCCTGGCAGTCCTACTTTAGTAGGACTGCCAAGTGGGTGGCAGTCCTGATACTGATACTCTGTACATAAAAACAACAATTCATCACAAGTACATAAACAACAATAATTCATCACAACTACATAAATATTCCACACCCAACTTAAGATTCATCACAATAATTCATCACAATAATCCAACTACAATAATTCATCCCAATAATTCATCACAACTACAATAATTCATCACAACTACTTAAGTTTCAAACATTCCACATCCAAATTAAGTTTCAAACAAGTACATAACTATTCCACATCCAACTTAAGTTTGAAACAAGAAAAATATCCAGATCCAACTATATCATGCGGGCCTTTGAACGAGACTCCCTATTGTTCATGAAGGGGAAGTCGACCACGTCGTCGATGCGATCAAGCTTGTTGGCGACCGCGACACTATCACTTTGGCAACCTCTCCGAGCTTCGGGCGCCGGTTCGAAAATTATTATCGGACGCTCGAGAGGACGTCCCGCACGTTCCTTCCGCTTTGACGCGGTGGGCCGTATTCTTTGTTAGCGGCCGGTGGACTGCATGACAATATACAGTTATTAAATAATAGAAACATAAATAGAACATGCAGTTACCTCCCGCATATGAGCATCATGCAGTTATCCACCCCCATATGTCATTACAGTAGGACTGCCAGGCATGTGGCAGTCCTAATGTAAATCAGGACTGCCATAGTCCTGGCAGTCCTCTTTCACAAGAGGACTGCCAGGACTGTGGCAGTCCTGATTTACATTAGGACTGCCACATGCCTGGCAGTCCTACTGTTATGAGACCCGAACTGCCAAAACGAGATGATAGTTTGTCGTGTTCTAGGGTTAGGGTTTCAACATAAAATGTGGTTTTTTGTGTTTGAAAATTAGGGAAGAGAACCATAAAGAGATTCTAAACCTATTTTATCAAAACTTTTTCAAGAATTAAAAATATTCTAGGGTTTTGAATAGAATGTACAAAATTCTCGAAGAAATTAGGGAAGAACGTACCTAGATTCCGGTTGCTTTGACTTGCGTGTCATCTCTTCGAATCTACGAAGGTTGTGGAAGAAATCTTGGTGGAGGAATTGGGAGTGGAGTGGTGGAGAAGAAGAAATTAGGGTTTTAGGAGAGGGAGAGGGAGAGGAGAGAGCTCTTTTTTTTCTTCTTGAGGAGAGAGAGTGTAGAATGACAAATGAAATGAAATGAAAGATTTGGGGGGTTGGGCTGCCCCCTAGCAAATTTTGGGTGCCCCCTAGCAAATTTTCCACCTTCTTGGGCTGCCCCCAAGTAAGTGATGCCCCCAAGCAATTTTGGTAGTGCCCTTAGAAAAAACCTTATAATATAGGTTTCATGCTAGGACTTGGTTTTTTTAGAACTCTATATATTGGCAAAATACACAAAATGTTATGTTGTGCTCACTTTGATCTTTAGTGTAAAAAAAAAATATAATAGCCAGGATAGTACGTGGTGATGCTGCAGTATTACACATGTCAACATATTGGAAAATGCTAAGCCTACAACCAAATACTTACAATCTTTTTACAACCTCTCTCTTCCAACCCTTACACATGGGTTCCACCGGGTCCCATCCCCCTCTCACTCCCCTACTACATGGGCTTCATCCGACCCCACCACTTCCTCCTCTCTAATCGAAGTCCGACACATGGTGGTTGTAAGGGGATTGTAATCATTTTGTTGTAGGCATAGCAAAGCTCCAACATATTTCTATGTTGTGTTTTTGTTTGGTGTGAGATTATTTCCATGATGTCTGAATGTTACTTTAGCCCTTTCTTTCACCCAGCAATTTTGATATCATGTCATTGCTTGTGTTGCAAAAAGGATTCAAAAATTTATTTTATGTGTCAGGCTCACCGTGCACCCTTTGTTCTCAAACTTTAGATTGTATTGGAATGCATATCCACATTTACATACAATTTAACATGGAAGGTATACGATAAGTCCGACACATAGAATAATTTCTCAAAGGATTCCTTCAATTTATTTTGTACAGAGCACACCGGTTGTCAAGCTTTTAGAAGGGTCTTGTTATGGTCGAGCGACGATCACCAGTCACCACAATTAACCGTTCTTCATTTGTAGGGTCCGAGTTACGTGAAAAAAAAATTCTACTTGGATTTAGGATGAAAGTTTAGAAGGAGAGTCATAGAGGATTAAGTGAGGGTTTATTTGGCCTTCTTTTGTCTATTTTTTAACACCAACGAGACAAAGTAAAAAATTAATGTTTAAAAAGGCTAAATATTCTTTATTTGTCTAATAAAGTATCGTTATTTTTTCTCCACTTTTAACCTGCTGCTCTGTAGCTTCTGACTTTGTCAAGGTACGTCATTTCTTTTCTCTCTTTCTCATACTTTATTACTCATCGTTGATAATAAAATCGTCCATGAGTTGAGTTAATGAGGAAAAAATGTCCAAGTCCTTTATGCTTCTTGTCACGACCCACACCCAGTGTAAGGGTACGAGAAGTGGGTACATCCAGCCTATGCCGTAGTGACGGCGGTAGAACGCTGTCCTAGGTCACAAAATCTAACAATATAACTGTACCTATACAATGATATACTCTCCAAAAGGAGGACAACATAAAAGGTACAACTCAATCACAGAATCTAAGATGGAATAAAGGAATAAAAGATGGATATAATCTCAACAGAGAACTATAACTGAAAGTTAATAAGTTTGGATGTTTAAACAACATTAAAATCCAAATAACTGAAGTACATCTCAAAGACAATCTAAACAAAGAAACTAGTCTAGAAGTCTAAACTAGACAATGGGCAAGCCCTCAGCAACTGTTGGATCCTCCTGAGGGTCCAAGTCACCGGTGTCATCTAAGCCAGTGCCATAATAGGTAGGGCAGAACTCCTCCTTATCACCTGTAATATTTTCAACAGACCAATCAGGATGGAAACGAGCACAATACATCTCACGCAGTTCATATCATGACAGAAATATAAAGCATGCGATAGAATAAGATACGTGAAACGCTGTAAGAAATAAACATGAGAAAAAGAAAATATGATAAACAAAAGCTATCTATATATGATAAGAGAACTGTAAGTGACTATGTGATTTAGAGTATAAGATGAAATAACGTATAGACAACTCTAGAGGGGGGTGAATAGAGTTTGTGTCGATAATCACCAAATAAAAATTAACTCTATATCACCTCCACAAAACAACTATCAAGATAGTAAATAAATCAGAGAGAAATGCGGAAGTAAATAAAGATCAGAAGAGCATACGCAAACACAGCAGTTTTAACCTGGTTTCCCTCGTGGACTAGTCCAGGCCTGAGAACTCTAGCTCAGGATTGAAATCCACTATTTGTGAAATAGTGTACAACCACGTGTCTTTACTCAGAAGAGCACGCCAACTTCCTACAGATTCGCAGGTGGCGAAACTTGGAATTGTCCAAGTGACTTTTCTTTTCAACTCTTGCACAAAAACTTCTAGCTGAATCACACTTGAGCACCTTGGGGCTTAGGAAGTTTTGTGGCTAGTAGATTGGAAGAATAAGGCTTAGGTAGTATAAGGCTTAGATGATTGAGAGTGAGAGATAGAAAGATGATGAAGAGATGAATGAAAATGGTTGAAATCATGCCCTATATATACTAGTCTGGAAGGCAGAATTCGGCCAGAATTCTGTCCTCA
Source organism: Iris pallida (assembly GCA_029216955.1). Lineage (NCBI taxonomy): Eukaryota > Viridiplantae > Streptophyta > Magnoliopsida > Asparagales > Iridaceae > Iris > Iris pallida. Next base: position 1,118,703 of record JANAVB010011796.1, on the reverse strand, counting down.
AAATTCAAAAAATGGCCGTTGTACCAGCTAGCAATTGGTAACCCTAAAAATTAGTTCCTGGAAATCAGGGGACAGAGTTCGGCCCGAACTCTGTGTGGGGGCAGAGTTCGGCCCGAACTCTGCCTCCTCAGTGGCAGAATGTTCAAATGGCCTTTGGGCTTTGGTGGAGCTTGGGCTTGGTTCATGAATTGGTCTGTTTGTATGGTAGAGCTTGGAGAGATATGTCTAGGGGTTGAGATGACTCAGTGCGACTCAACGTACACATTCTCCTAGACTCAATAAATTAAAGATTACAGACTTGGAACAAATAAAAAACCAAGAGCCCTTTGATTACGCCTTTCTTATGATATTTGAGCAGTCCTGAAGACGTCTTTTCCTTGACAGCGGTCGTCCAAAGATAAACAGATCTGGAAATCTGAATACCTTTCGCAGCGGAACCCCCGATGCGAGGCCCCGGATAGGTCGCTAGGCGGTTCGGAGAAATCTCTTGTATGACGTCATCTGTGCTCCATCATTAATTCTTCATTGCCTATGTCCTGTTTAGATCATGTTTGATCATGCTTACTGCATGTCTATAAAATACATGTTAGGCGAGAAAATATGTTGCAGTACAATACAAGCACAAGCATGTCAATATGATATAGGACAATTAGGACAATGCTAAGTTTAAGTCGCAACATGATAGTGAGTATATGAATATTAGTGACATCGTTATGTTAAACTTAACTGATTAGCCATATTCAAAAACACGATATAATCATTGGGCCAACAATCTCTCCCTTTTTGATTATGGCAAATCGGTTAAGTTTAAGACAGATACGATAGATGCATGTATCACTAATAAACACATATTGTGTGCTAACTTAAACTTATTTCTCCCCTTTGGCATGATCAAAAAAATAAGCTCCCCCGTAATATGAGATAAAACGAACTCAAGCATAAGTACAGGAGGAAGGCATAGACAATCATGATCAAGATATACTAAGTGAAGAACAATGGGAGAAGTGTGTAAAGACAAGTATAGAAACTACATACCCAATGTAGAGTGCCAAATAGAAAATAGCTTGTCAAAACACAAATAGTTGGTAAAACTAAAAGAATTTGACAATAATCAATAGATAGTTTACCAACATGAAATCCAAGAAAGACATCCAAAAACATAGTATGATATGAAATATGCTCTAGTTTTGGAAGAGAAAAAAATTACAATAAAAAACCATGGGGATTAGATAATTGTAAATAATAGATATCAAAGAAGAAAGATACCAATTGAGATATTGAAATAGACAAACTTGATAGCAATTGAAATATAAAAACTTGAAACATTGATCAATGAAACTATGATAGTCACAATTGTCCACAGATAAATAGTGAAACAAATAAAGGAGTGATCAATGTAAAATAGAGCAATTGATATAAAATGATCTCATTATTTGCAAATCTATTTGCTTATCCAAAATTCATGCATTTGAACTGAATTACCTTATCATGCTATATGAATACCCTTTAGATAAACATGAAGGTAAAGGAGAAAATTGTTTGAGAAAGAGAAATTCAGTCTACTTGAATGCTCCCCCTCAAACTATTACCAAAATCATGAATTTTGGCTAAGTCCTCAACAAAGAAAGCCAAATCAATTAAGCATACAAGGAAAAACCAAATCAAAGAAAGCACAATAGTCATCAAGGTAAAATACAAAAGTTAATATTTACGAAATGACCCATAAAGAGAGAGATAATATGATGAAAACAATTGCATATACTCTCATAACCTTTCACAAAAATAACAGTATCATAACCTCAATCACTAAAATAATAATAAAAATATGGGTCAATAATGAACAAGGTATACGACATATTAAAGGGTATAAACGAATTGAACCAATTTATTTGCTCCCTATTAAAATATGCGTATCTAGTTCTAAAGCACTTATAGCAAAAAAAAATGATAACTTCAAGATATAGGGGTAAATCAACTATAGATTTCTCCTCCTTGCTCAATGCATATAAGGCTATAAAATATCATAGAATAAATAATATCATCTTTAGAAGAGATATCCAATTAATAGTCACTAAAGATGAATGAACAAAAATAATATTTTAATTAGGCACATGTAATCAAAAGATGACATACACTAACCTATATAGAAGAATCTCATATTTAATATGATAGACCAATGCATGTTATCTTTTGAGAAGAAGATCATCATGAAAAGAAATAAGGTCCATTAGAAAAATATCATTATGAAAAGGAATAATAAGGTCCATTAGAAAAATATCATCATAAAAGGAATAATAAGGTCCATTAGAAAAATATCATCATGAAAGGAATATAAGGTCCATTAGAAAAATATCATCATGAAAAGGAATAAAGTCAATTAAATCAATCATGAATATAGCTCAAAAATAAAAAAAAATAAAACTCAAATATCATGTCCATGATTATCTAATTAAGAAATGATCAACCAATTTATTGCTTTGTATGGACTATATATGTTTTACCACATATGTACCCATCAACGGGTAATAATCCAATCTTGCTAATACTAAATGAGAAACCAATGAAGTTCAAATAGCAAAGTGCATATGTGATAATCCATGAGTAGTCAAAGTAGAGTAATAAATTAACTTGATAACCACATAATTAGATAATATAGGACTACTCAATCATTAGGATCATTCATAAAGTAAACCAATAAATAATTATGATCCGTCATAAATCTCATAAAAAAAAACCATATAAACAAACCAATGGAAAATATAGAAAAGAGTCAATCTTATTTAAATGATTGCAAATTTATTCCAAAGAAATGTAATGATAATATGATAAAATCATGACTCAAAAGATGAGAGAAGTTTAAGAGATGCTTATCAATGACTAGTATGGAAAAGTTAAAGCGATGAATCACAAACCTTAATGGAAACCCCAAAAAAAATTGTCAAACTAATTTTAGAGACAAAACATATGTATCTAAAATAAAATCAAATCTCATCAAGAAAATTCATAAATCTTATTTTTGTAAACTAGCATATCACATATAGATTGAAATACAAGAAGATAGCTAGATGAGAAAGTGAACAAAAATTATGTAGCTTAATCAATACATCATAAATAAGCAAGCTACACAACTAATTAAGATTAATGAGGTAGGCGATTAACAGGATAAATGTGCTCATTAAATCTTAAGTCACTAACACTAAAGATACATGCTTAAGCATAGAGTTCACAATAAGGACAATACATTTTGAATGATCAAAATGATTTATATACTCTTTGTTAAGCAAAGATAAGATTATAAGATAGCAAGTAAATGAATTAGACTCTCATCAAGTAAAGGACAAAAGAGATGTTCATGAAAACACAATAGAGCAAATCTTTTTGTCAAATATTGAGATTAACCAAGATAATGAAATAATAGATTGATCTAGAGAATGCAAAATTATAACCATTATGAAAGTGTATTCTCTAGAAATGGAAAATCTCAACGCATAAGCTGAAACCATAGTAGCTAAGGACATGAAAAGTACGATATATCAATTACATGTATTCTCATGTGTACAAGAACATCATTGGGCAATAATAATAAAAATTTATAGCTCAAAATATAGGGATGAAGTATTCTGGAACATAGGGGTGGATCCAGAACTAGATAATGGTTGCAAGTTGACCTTAATGAATCTTAAGTCTATAAAGTATTGATCACTTTGGGTTAGCTGTAGGGGCCGGTTCCCAGCTAGCGGTCGTCCGAAGACTAGTGCACCGTGTCGCTTCAGGCTATTTACACCTGTATGACAGAAGGACCCTTTCGGCTTATCCCAAAATGTTTTTTACTTTTAAGAAATTAGATTTAAAGGAATATATGCAGTATCATCAAACAACATCAAAATATAAGAATTCCTATGAATAAGAAAGGTAAATACCCAATAATAATGAAAGAATGATCATCAAAATTTACTAAGAGTATTTTCAAAACAAACATTTTCATAATGCACTTATAGAGAAATATATAGAAGATACATACTCAAAATAAGTACGGTGATTTCAACAAGTAAGGTAAAGCACAAAACTAAGCAATTCTTAAAAGAACTTCCATAAAAGTCATGAAACAAGACACTAATAAACATTTTCTCTCAACATCCTAACTCGAAGAAGTAAAACAAATAAATATCAGAAGTTAGGAATCATTAATATATAAATAGGCATATATGAAAAGATCAAAAATTAATTAAAAGGCATGTATCCATAAAGTCAACAAATAAAAGCCAATAAATATCATCAAAAGAACTTTAAGGAATAAGCTAATTGATTCAAGTAGAGATAACACAAATTTGGTCAAAATAATCAATAGCTAAAGTATGAGCTAAGCACAAGTATGGATAAATACTCTTTAAAATAATATGCAACTTGAGCTTAACTCATATGCCCACAAAAAGATATTTTAGAAAAATAGATATCAATATAAGAAATATTGAACTACATAGAAATGAAGATAGTCATGTATCCATAATGAATGTTTGAGAAACTATCACAAATTCAAAAGCACGTATAAATAGGCTTTATTAGGCAAATACATATTTGATTCATAAGAGGATAATCAAAATAAAATATGAGAATTGATAATGAAGATATTATGCAAGCACAAGATTAAAAAGAAGTATAAGTATATACTTATCAAATTATAAGTAGTTTGTGCTAAACACATATATTCACAAATAGCAATTAAGATAAATATGACATATTAAATACAAATCGGCAAGAAGTAACTATCTCAAAACTTTAAAAATGGGAGTCAAACTTTAAAACAAAATTCAATAATCAAGCTCCTATGAACTAGAGTGATATGCATGCTTTATAAAGACAAAGAATAGCGAGCATGCATATGTAAATGTGTCACACTAATAGAAAATAAGTGATAAACTACATAGTGTGAACTAATCATTTAAGCTAAGTAACAAGTCATGCTAGATAAAAGAAATAAAAAAATTAACTAAGCATGCTAGTATTATATGTCACATTGATTTATATAATAAGCAACTAAAGGATGTCAATGTGAGGTAGTAGCAAGACATCAAGGGAAACATGCTAGATTCAACAAATATAAACCATTTAAAAAGAATCGTTTAGCATGTTACCAAAGTGGCTCTAGTGGCCACACTTGTGTTGGTGCAATTGCTTAGAAGATAACCTTTGAGCTTTGCAACCACCAACACGCTCCTCGGTACTATGTCCCGATATAAGTAGCTCCACCTACAACATTAGGCAAGACTTTGGTATCCAAATAAACTTGGATCCACATTTGTTAGCTTTAGGAACCCATATACTATTTACTCTAGCATTGGGAGAAAAACTCCTTCGAATAGGACAAGTTAAACTTATGTGTCCAATACGAGAGCAATAGAAGCACCTAATACTAGTGTGTACACATATATCGAAATAAGCATGATTATGAACATGTGACATACTAGAATGATGAATATCTCTAGAGTGAGCATACATGGATTTGGTCTTAAGAATATCATGTTCTAATAGCAAATTATCATGCATACAAGTAAGAGAATCAAATTTAGTTTTTAAATCATAATTCTCTTTTTCAAATATAGCAATTTTAGAAATAAAATTATCATTTTGTTTCTTTAAAGACTCAATAGAAGTATCATGCAAATGATGTAACTCATGTGTTTGCTTCTTAAGATCTTCTAATGATGAGGAAAGAGATTTGATTTTCAAAATTAAAGAATCATTCAAACCCTTTAAAGAAATACAAGATGAGTTTTGAGAGTCAAGTCTAGATAATAAATCATTGTTTTTATTTCTCAAAAACTCATTAGATTCTTCTAAATGAATGACCACTTCTGAAAGTTCTTCATTTATAGAATGAAAATCCTCAAGAATCTCTAAGTATTGTTTAGCCATGGCTTTTCACTTAGATCATTTCTTGCATTTGGAAGAAACATGTTTGTCCATGCTACTAGAAGTAAAACCCTCTTTATCAGAGGAGGAGGAATACGATGCCATAGAAAAATTAACAAGGATCTACTCTAAGGATGTTAAGCCTAACAGTAGAGACCTTGCTCTGATACCAATTGAAGTTACGTGTAGACAACTCTAGAGGGGGGTGAATAGAGTTTGTGTCAATAATAACCAATTAAAAATGCAACTCTATATCAAGTCTAGAAATCAACTACCAAAAGAGTAAGTAATCATAGAGTAATTTGAAAATAAATAGAGATCAGAAGAGCATACGCAAACACAGCAATTTTAACCTGGTTTCCCTCGTGGAGGACTAGTCCAGGCCTGAGAACTCTAGCTCAGGATTGAAATCCACTATTTATAAAATAGTGTACAACCACGTGCCGTTACTCAGAAGAGCACGCCAACTTCTTACAGATTCGCAGGTGGCGAAACTTGGAATTGTCCAAGTAACTTTTCTTTTCAACTCTTGCACAAAAACTTCTAGCTGAATCGCACTTGAGCACCTTGGGGCTTAGGAAGTTTTGTGGCTAGTAGATTGGAAGAATAAGGCTTAGGTAGTATAAGGCTTAGATGATTGAGAGTGAGAGATAGAAAGATGATGAAAAGATGAATGAAATGGTTGAAATCATGCCCTATATATACTAGTCTGGAAGGCAGAATTTAGCCAGAATTCTGTCCTCAAAATTCAAAAAAATGGCCGTTGTACCAGCTAGCAATTGGTAACCCTAAAAATCAGTTCCTGGAAATCAGGGGACAGAGTTCGGCCCGAACTCTGTGTGGGGCAGAGTTCGGCCCGAACTCTGCCTCCTCAGTGGCAGAATGTTCAAATGGCCTTTAGGCTTTGGTGGAGCTTGGGCTTGGTTCAGGAATTGGTCTGTTTGTATGGTAGAGCTTTGAGAGATATGTTTAGGGGTTGAGATGACTCAGTGCGACTCAACGTACACATTCTCCTAGACTCAATAAATTAAAGATTATAGACTTGAAACAAATAGAAAAACTAAGAGCCCTTTGATTATGCCTTTCTTCTGATATTTGAGCAGTCCTGAAGACGTCTTTTTTCTTGACAGCGGTCGTCCAAAGATAAACAGATCTAGAAATCTGAATACCTTTCGCAGCGAAACCCCCGATGCGAGGCCCCGGATAGGTTGCTAGGCGGTTCGGAGAAATCTCTTTGTATGACGTCATCTGTGCTCCATCATTAATTCTTTATTGCCTATGTCCTGTTTAGATCATGTTTGATCATGCTTACTGCATGTCTACAAAATACATGTTAGGCGAGAAAAATATGTTACAGTACAATACAAGCACAAGCATGTCAATATGATATAGGACAATTAGGACAATGCTAAGTTTAAGTAGCAACATGATAGTGAGTATATGAATATTAGTGACATCATTATGTTAAACTTAACTGATTAGCCATATTCAAAACACGATGTAATCATTGGGCCAACATAAGATATTTTGAACGGCTTGAGTTTATACATGATTACACTACAGAGTTTATACATGATTACACTACTTTAGAATTGTTCACATGACTACTTCTACTCTCCCATACCCCCAATCAATACACAAGGATCTATACAGGTTATGTATTATACATGAAAGTTTACACATGAAGCTCATGAGATCATGAGAGTACTTGAGAGCACATGAGTGTACATGAATAATAAGAGTCCATGAAATACATGATTTTTGTGAAAAGCACAGGGCATGATGTATTCGATGCACCCGAGGGGGATAACATCTCATGTAAAGATCCTATAGTACTAATCCGTGATAAAATGTATCAGCAAGTAAATTAGTCTATAACAAGAATATAATTTTAGCAAGTATGAAACGGTCAGAGAATGTACTCGCCTGATATCTCGAATGTCTGATGAGAATATGAGTCCGAACCGGAGTATTTGAATCCTATTTAGAGCAACCACAAGTTACAAAGTGTCTAATATGAAATAAGAGTAATGTACAATGCAATATATATATATATATATATATATATATATATATAATATATTTATATGTATGTATATTTATATATATATATGTATAATATTTATATATTTTTCTAGCAAGTATGAAACGGTCAGAGAATGTACTCGCCTGATATCTCGAATGTCTGATGAGAATATGAGTCCGAACCGGAGTATTTGAATCCTATTTAGAGCAACCACAAGTTACAAAGTGTCTAATATGAAATAAGAGTAATGTACAATGCAATATATATAATATATTTAATATATATATTTATATTATATATATATATATATATATATATATATATATATACACACACATATATATTTATATATTTAATATTATATATATATGTATATATCTATATTTTATATATATATATATATATATCTATATATATATATATATATATATATATATATATATATATATATATATATATATATATATATATATCCTAATGTAAATATTTTGAATGTAAATGTGTATATGTTTTGTTGCTATAGGATATTAGCTTATAGATTTTTATAATATAATATATATCTATATATATATAATATATATATATATATATATATATATATAATATATTATTATATATATATAATAAATCTATAAGCTAATATCCTATAGCACAATAACATATATACACATTTACATTCAAATATTTACATTAGGAATATATTATATATATTAATAATATATATATATAATATATATTATATATAATAATATTATATATATATATTATATATATATATATATATACATTCAAAATATTTACATTAGGATATATATTTACATTAGGATATATATATATATATATATATATATATATATAATTATAATATAATATATATATATATAATATATATATAATTATATATATATATAATATATATATATATATATATATATATATATATATTTATATATATGTATATATATATATATAAATATATATAAATATATTATATAATATATATTTATATATATATATATATATATATATATATTATAATATATATATATATATATATATATATATATACAAAGATAGAAGAAAGCATGTGTGTGTGAGAAAGCATGTGTGTGTGTGCTGTTGTGTAGGGGCTGCTGTGGAGGGTTAAAACTGAGAAAACCATGACATACATTATATATAATCTCAACTCAAGGTTATCTAGCCTATACATACTAGCAATATTTACAAAGAGGGGTTATATAGGAACTATATATACCTACAACATATAAACCTAAACTGAAACAAAACCATGTATATATATACCCAACATCCAAATCTTAGAACGGGAATTAAAGCCAACATCAACACACTTCAAACTCAGAAAAATATGAGTTCAAACCTAATATTTCAGAAAAATTGGTTTTAACTCAAACTTAACATACACTCACAATCCAATGAAAAAATCTAATGAAAAACCCAAAACCCCAACACAACTCAAAAACCCAAATCAAAACTCATATATCTATACATGAACAAAACTGAAACCTATCTCCAAACTCAGAAATCTGAGTTTAAACTCAGAAATTTGATTCTTAACATAAAAATCAATTCAAAACAATTCAACTGAAAACACAAATCCAACCCACACCCAAAATCAATATACACAACTAAAACTCGTGAAACTTGGCAAACACGAAGTTATACACGTGTGTGACAAGCTCGGGTACTCACGGGGTCAAACCAGTGGCCGTATCGTGTCCAGTCATGTGTATCGCACGGGTACGTGCATGCGTGAATAGACAAGTGCTCGTGGGCACGTACCGCACTCAATAGAATGCCACACGCAACATGAGGAGCCTCGTGCTCGTGCACGTAGCTAGGCGGGGTCTAGGTCTAGGTGTACACCATACTGACACATCACCACATCCTGTCTACACGTCGCAGGACATGCGTATCCGCGTGACTGTGCACGTGCCGCGCGGCCTCATGGGTGCGTGTCGAGCCCATAGCTCGCGACACGAGCCATGTCGTGTCTCAGGCTCAAGTATAGGACTAGCCTAGGTCTAGGGCTATGTGTCCATGCGACTGGTTCGTGTTCTCATCGCGTTGTGTCCACGAACGAAGGTCGTGTCAGCGGCGATTTCTGCGCGTGCACAGTTCAGCTGAACCCGTGCGGGTTCGATTTCTCCGCGCACACTCCACAAAACCCTGTGAAATTTTAGGAGCACGTGGGGCAGAGGTTGCCCCCGTGTCCATTAAATTTCACGCAAAACCGTATCCTGTGCGTCGAGTTATGGCACTCAAACAACATGACACACACGGGCTGTACACGGGCCTCGTGCACGCATGTCCGTATCCGATTTGGACACCAAAAATGTGTCAAATCGAGTTTTGTCTTCACGAAAATGTTTCAAATATACACAGAAAAAATTCTTGAAAACGGAATCGAAAAATACGAACTTTCAATTCTAAGCGGCATTTCGTCGAACACGTGTTCCAATACATCGACACGCATTCGATACGCCTATCAAACGGCTACAAAATCCTACCAAACTACATGTACAGGTCCGAGGTACCTATATGGATGCACCTACAAAGAAAAATCAGAATTTACAGGTGTTTAGAGGGGTTTACCTATTGAGAGTCATTATCTCAATGAAATGAGCCTCCAAACGCGTCGATGTCGATTTTCTCCGGTCCAACGCCTCTGGTTCCTTGCTAGCAAGTCTCCTGCAGGTTCCTCTCCTCCCAACGATCTCAATGCACTTCATTTGGATGAATTTGGATGAGAAATGAGAAAGTTGGACTTTTGGAGGAGAAGGGAGTTTCTAGGGTTTGAGAACTTGACGGCTACAAAGTTTTTCACATAAAGAAGGAGGGCTGCTGTTTGGGGCTGGCCAGGGGTTAGCTATGGTTTTTTATGGGCCATCATGCAAGTTAAATTCCATATAAAGCCCATTAGCAAAAAGGCCAAAAAGCTTCATATTAAAATAGCCTAAAAATACATTAAATTGTTTCCTAATTAGGACTAATGCTCTAATTTAAAATCTAATTAGCTAAAAGGATTGTAATCACGTGGTTAGTCTTCTAATCAAGGTTGACTAAGGTTAAACCATTTGCTAATACCAAAAGCACTACTCAAAACCAAACACCAATCAATTTAATAATAAAAATATTCAAAAATTCAAATTCACACACTATTACTAAAATACTCCAAATTTAAAAAGTGGTTGTGAGAAATCTACCCTCCTTAAAATAATTTTGTCCTCGAAATTAAAGACAAAACTGAACAGAAGAAGGATATAAAAATCATACTCAAGACTGAAAAAGATAAGGGTATTGCTCGCGCATCTCATCCTCCCTCTTTCAGGTAGACTCACCTGGAGAGTGATGCCTCCATACGACGCAAACCAAGGGTAGCGTCTGGTTCCTCAGCACCTTCTCCCGTCGATCCAGAATCTTCACCGGCTGTTCTGGATAACTAAGAGTAGGGCCCACCTCGATCTCGGAATGATCTAGTATATGGCTGGGATCTGTCACGTACCATCTCAACTACGACACGTGAAATACGTTGTAGACTCCCTCTAATGCAGGTGGCAAGTCCAGTCTGTATGACACGTTACCGACTCTTCCGCTGATAACGAAAGGTCCGATGAAGCGCGGGCTAAGCTTTCCACCTCCACCGAAGCGAATAGTGTCTCGTGTCGGAGATATCCTCAGGAACACCAGATCTCCAACCTAGCACAAACATGGTCTCAAACTTAGCTATAACAATAACATGATCAAACAAAATCACAAAACAAATAAAATCCTAATCTTAAGTCTAAACTGTGCCTCAAACTCCAAAGGACTTCGGTGGCTATCGGCTCAATGCCGCTGTCTATCCCGCGCCACGCGAAGTCAATCAATGATGAGTTTCACCTTCTCGGCTGTGTCAACAACCATCTCAGGTCCCAATAAAGCTCGCTTTCCAACGTCATCCTAAGACAAGGTACGACATCTACGCTCGTACAACGCCTCGAATGGTGACACTCAATGCTGACCTGGAAACTGTTATTGTATGTAAACTCCCCTAAGTGAAAATGATCCTCCCAGGAACCTCTAAAATCCAGGACACAAGTCCGCAGCATGTCTTCGAGTGTCTGAATAGTCTTCTCTGATTGTCCGTCCGTCTAAGGTTGGTATGCAGTACTAAACTTGAGCTGAATGCCCAAACTAGTATGCAGACTCCGCCAAAAATGGAAAGTAAAGCGACTATCTCGATCCGAGACAATGCTACCGGAACTCCATGGAGTCTGACAATCTGATGCACGTACATCTCTGCTAGCTTCTCTGTAGACAAATCCACTTTGAATGGCAAGAAATGGGCTAATTTGGTCAACCTGTTTACGATGACCCAAATCACGTCTTTCCTTCCTGGTTTACATGGCAATCCTGAAATAAAGTCCATCATACTGTGCTCCCACTTCCACTCAAGAATAGGCAATGGCTGTAACAATCCTCCTGGCCTCTGCCTCTCTGCCTTAACCTGTTGACAGACTAAACATCTGGCTACGAAGCGTGCTACCTCTCGCTTCATCCCATAACACCATACATGCTCCTTCAGATCCCTATACATCTTGTTGGCACCTGGATGCATAGAGTACTGAGAACGGTGGACCTCCTACATAACTTGCTCCCGAAGGTCTCCACTTGGCACACACAGTCTTGAACCATGCCTCAATGCACCATCCTCTGCAATGACAAACTCATCCGCAAGTCCTACCCGAACCTGCTCTCGGATACACCGCAGAGCAACATCATCGAACTGAGTTGACTTGATCCTCTCCATCAAGTCCGACTGAATTTGCAGTCCCCACATATGCATCTCAACTCCCGATACTATCACCTCGATCTCCAGGCTTTCCAGATCTGCTAACAAGTGATGATCCACCATCAAACACATGGCTACCAGATACCTACTCAAGGCATCAGCAACCACGTTGGCCTTCCTTGGATGATACTACAACGAAATGTCGAAGTCCTTTATCTACTCCAACCATCTCCTCTGCCTCATGTTGAGCTCCTTCTGTGTAAACACATACTTCAAGCTCTTGTGGTCTGTGAAGATCTCTATATGCTCTCCGTATAGATAGTGCTTCTACAACTTAAGAGCAAAGATAACTGTCGCCAACTCCAAGTCATAGGTAGGATATTTTTTCTCATACGGACGTAAATATCTGGATGCATAGGCAACCACCTTCCCATGCTGCTGCAAGACACAACTCAGACCCTTTCCTGAGGCGTCACTGTAGATAGTGAACCCGCTTGATCCTGATAGCAATGTCAGAATTGGGGCTGTCGTCAGCCGCTTCTTCAACTCATCAAAAGCGACCTGACACTCCTCTGACCAAATAAACTCTGCGTCCTTCCGGGTCAGCCTAGTCAACGGCTCTGCAACCGGGAGAAATCCTGAACAAACCTCCTGTAGTAGCCTGCCAATCCCAGGAAACTCCTGATCTCTACAAAACTCGAAGCGGTCCACGCCTCAACTGCTCTGATCTTCTTTGGGTCGACTGAGATCCCATCCCCGGTCACAACATGACCTAGGAAATCAACTTGATCCAGAAAGAACTCACACTTCGAGAGTTGGCCATAAAGCTTCTCCTTCCTGAGAGTCTCCAGAACCACTCTCAACTGCTTCTTATGCTCCTCTGGGGTCTTCGAGTACACCAAAATGTCATCGATGAACACCACTACGAACTTGTCTAAGTACTGGTGGAACACCTTGTTCATCAGGTTCATGAACACCGCCAGGGTATTAGTTAACCCAAACGGCATCACCATGAACTCAAACTGGCCATACCGTGTCCTGAATGCTGTCTTCGGAATATCCTCCTTCTTCACCTTCACTGATGGTAACCTGACCTCAGATCAATTTTGGAAAATACCTTCCGTCCACTCAACTGATCGAACAGATCATTGATCCTCGGCAGTGGATACTTGTTCTGGATCGTGAGGCTGTTGAGAGCCCTGTAGTCGATACACATCCATACCGACCCATCCTTCTTCGGTACAAAGTACCGACGAACCCCATGGTGAAGAACTCGATCTGATAAAACCTTTGTCCTGCAACTCATCCACCTGCTTCTTCAACTCCACCAGCTCGCTGTTGTTCACTCTATAGACGTGCTGAGATATCGGCTCTGCGCCGGGCACCAAATCTATAGAGAACTCCATATCTCTGTCCGGAGGTAACCCTGGTAACTCCTCTGAAAATACATCCATCACTACCAAAATATGTTATTTTAGCGACGGCCACATCCGTCGCTAATACAGATTAGCGACGGATCACTGACGGATTTTGATCAAAATAATCCGTCGGTAATCAGCTCGTCGCTAAAAAAGGTCGTCGCTACGTAGTCGCCACTCGACGGAATAGCGACGGCTTTCCGTCGTCATTATTCGTTACATAGAGACGACTTACCGACGTTGTTTCGTCGAATTCAAGTATCAGGTAGTAAATTATAAAGCCTCTTACCGACGGACTAGTCCGTCGGAAAACCGCTGTCACCTCCATTTTTTGTTATACGTATTTCCAGTATACGTGTACGGAATTTCGACCCGTAGTTAGACTTGTCTTTCTTAGCTTGATCCTGGTTTAATCTTGCCTTGGTTTATTTTGGGTTCATTCTGGTTCGGCTTGGCTTGGCTTGGTGTATTTAGTTGGGCTCGGTTGTTAGGACTTGGCCCAACATGCTAACCCCCCTCTTTATAAGCCACCAACCCCTTTCTCTCTCCTCATTCACTTTTTCATTTACTTCTTCTTCTTCCTCCATTAACTCTCTCCACCTACCAAGAGCTTAGGCAAGTGCAACTTGCTTCATGGAGGAACTCAATTTTGTTGTTCCATTGTCTTTCTCACGAGATTCTAAGACACTTTAGTACTTAACATTTTTAATTTCCATGGTTCATTTCATGTAGATCTAAGTTGTTGCAGTTTTGGATTTCTTGGATTTTGATCTATCAAACCTTGTTATTTTTAAGTTTTGATTGTTCCATGTTGTAGAGAATTTTGTTCTACCCTATTTTGACCTATGGAAGTCCGAATTTTGACTTTAAATGAAGGATTAATGGAGCTTGGAAGCCATGGCTTCCATGGTTCTTCTTCTTGGATCCTTGGAGAAGAAGAACACCCTCATGCGGCCAGCCTTTTGTGGCAACTCTTATGTGGCCAGCCTTTTGTGGCAACCTCATGCGGCTAGCCTTTTGCGGCAACCCGCATGCGGCCAGCCTTTTACGGCAATCCTCATGCGGCCAGCCTTTTGCGGCAACTCTCATACGGTCAGCCTTTTGCGGCAACCCGCATGCAGCCAGCCTTTTGCGGCAACTCTTATGCGGCCAGCCTTTTGCGGCAACCCTCATGCGGCTAGCCTTTTGCGGCCAGCATTATGCGGCAACCCCATGCAGCCAGCCTTTTACGGCAACCCATATGCGGCCAGCCTTTTGCGACACCCTCATGCGGTCAGCCTTTTACGGCAACTCTTATGCGGCCAGCCTTTTACGGTAACCCTCATGCGGCCAGCCTTTTGCGGCAACCCGCATGCGGTCAGCCTTTTGCGGCAACCCTCATACGGCCAGCCTTTTGCGACAAACCTCATGCGGCCAGCCTTATGCGGCAACCCCATGCGGCCAGCCTTTTGCGACAACCTCATGCGGCCAGCCATTTGCGGCAACCCTCATGCGGCCAGCCTTTTGCGGCAACCCCCATGCGGCCAGTCTTTTGCGGCAACCCTCATGGCAGGGTTATGTTTTGGACGTGGCATGATTGCAATTGGCATGACTTTACATGAACACGACATGATAATGTAGGGATAGAACACGATAGTGACCCGTCATGGTGCACTCTTGACAAGTAACATGACATGATAGTGGCCCGTCGTGGCGTACTCTTGATTAGTAAACCTAACATGATATACCTCGATATACTGTTACGACGGCTAGCATGACATGACAAGAATAATGGCCTGGACACCGTGGACGATTGTGTTTGTACAAATGAACCAGTATTGTCTTGTTCATCTAGGACAGGGACCCCTGAGTACCACGGTCAGGGTACCTACTTAAATTGACTAAGGCTAATAACTAGAATAATCCAGTAGTCATGAAGAGATTTCCCAGCTACAGGCAATCCCATCTGGGAGCCCCATTATGGAATTTGTAGCCTGCCGTCGAGTAGGACACATTTCCAGTACACTGTCATATGTTTCATCCTTCAAGCTACTTAAGGGTACATTTCCTGGACGATGTACCCACATGAACTCAACCCCTAATTGCGTCCGGTAACCTGGATGATCTGTAGGGCTTGTGGCTATTGGAATAATCTCATTACTCTTGCTAGTAACTAGGCCTGTGATAACCCTAGTTAGTTAAAGTATCAAGCCGTACTTATTGCTTGGCCGTGAATATTGGATGGAGTCGAGCCAGTCTAGTCTTGTCCTGATCCTGTATAAGATTGTTACATGACCTGATTGCTTGTGTTATCTTATCGATAAATGGTGGAAAACCAAGTTCCGTTCAGATGAAGGGTTACAACCCCGGTCCTTGTTTGGTTTACGGGTTGTAACTTGGTTATCTGAATAGTCCCATGGTTATCTTATCGTATATCATCATGATTTTTCATATTTCCAGTCCTTTATTATATATTATGTTCTTGTGCTAATTGCTGGTTTTAGTTTTTAAGTGAAGCCTCCTTTGTGGCACTTGCTCTTTCTGGGATCTGACCCAGCTGATTTTGCGTGACCAGATACCGGAGCGGCTCCAGAGGATCTCCCTACCTTCCAGCCAGATGGTGACCACCAGGCGTAACCTTGGCAATGAGTGAATTTTATTTTGCTCTCCCACTATTGTAAAAATAATCTTTTGAGGCGTTTAGCCGACGAGCACGTGTTAGCTCGATTGCACTTTACTTACTGTTTGCCTACGGGCTGTAGCATGATTAACAAATCCTAGGGTTGATCATGTATGACTGAAACTCTTGCTAGTCTTCACATTTTGTATGAGAAGCTTCATGATCGTCCAAATATGTAATGTATGGGACGCCTTACTATTGTATATTTGGTGCTCTGACATCTTGTAATTGTTATTACTTGCTTGAGATTGAGACAATAGGCTTGTTCATGACCATAAACGACTGATGCTTGTAGTTAAACGCTTATGTATCTAGACAGCCGTGACCGTATAGCAGGTGGGTTGTACTTCAATATACGTAGCTGGCTGTGTGTCCGCCCCCCTCCAGTTTCTGGTTCTGGGGCATGACATGGTTTAACTGGCGGCCCATGCAGGTCTTGTAAATCAATATATGTGAGGGTTTACCGAATAGATGTCTCAATCAGCACTCGTCCTTGATCTCTGCTCGTACCCTCTAAATTCCTGAAATCTTGACCTGTTCACATGCTTGTATCTTTGATCTGTCATGGTCCTTCCTTATTGTTCCCTGTGTCGTCTTCTTCAGTGGCATTACTCATGGTCCTGCCAATCAGCCAGAAGGAGCTCAGCGAGTACTCCGCAACAAGAGGATCAAGCTCAGCACTCAGGAACAGCTTCTCAAGTCATGCTTCCCGAGATCTGGAACCCCCAGTACAGCCAGCCCAGCCTGCTAGACAGGATGATGAAGTATTGGTTGGACTCATCAGGGAGTTGCTTGCATCAGGATCGTCGAGGTGATGCGTTGCACCAGACAGTACAAGATGCTTTGAACAGAGGTGGTCATCAAGGTAACAGTGCGGCCAACAGCTTCAAGCGCTTGAACTCTCCCTTCTTCGATGGCAGCGAAGATGCTATTGCCGCAGACTCTTGGCTGCAGCACACTGAGATTATTCTAGTCCAGAAGACGAGAAGGTGGTCGTGGTGCACTGCAGTTATTGGATCTAGCCTACAGCTGGTGGGCGGTATAGGCCATTGGATTAGTGGCACCTATTGCCTGGACAGTGTTCCGTGAGAGATTCCGGACCAAGACTTTGACGCTGTAGCTCAGTATGATCTACAGACGCGGTTCACTAATTTGAAGCAGATGGACAGGACGGTCAATAGATATGCGGCGAGTTTTCTAGACTTAGTCGGTTTGCTTCCACCTTGGTGGCGACCGAGTTCGACAGAGCTCAGCGGTTCCAGCAGGGACTCCACCTGGAGATTTTACTGACAGTAGAGCAGTTTGAGCATCAGACTTTCGATGCAGTATTGAGAGCAGCTAGGAGGCATGATTATACCTCCCAGAGGATTGTGGACCGGACCGGAAGTCGGAAGCGGTCTTACGGCCAGATGAACCAGTCTTCAGCACCAACCCAGCAGCTAGGGCTTTGACCATTGGAGCTCCGAGGCAGGCGGCTTTCGTTACGTCGATTCAGCATTCGACCCCAATATTTCCCCAGCAGCAGAACCAGAATCAGTCTTCTATCATGAGTTGCACTCATTGGGAAGCCAGGGCATGTGGTATCAGAGTGTCGTAGAGCACAAGGTTTGTGCTTGGTTTGTGGGGCATCGGACCACAGGGTTGGGAACTGCCCGAATAGGGAAGTTTATCTTCTTTAACCGTTTTTAGTCCCTCGGTTAGGGGACCATCCCCAGTATCAGTCCAGCAGCAGCAACAACACCCGTTCTCGAGGCCCTTGCCGCCTCAGGCCCAAGTATTTCAGCAGCAGAACCCCCAGCAGTATGCACAAGTCCAAGCTCAGACCCAGAACCGCCATAAAGGTTTCCAGCAGAGGGGACCATCATCCAGAGGGTAATGTCAGGCTATGGCTTTGACCGTGGAGGAAGAGTTAGCTTCAGGTGAGGTGGTGGCAGGAACCATTCTCGTCAACTCTTTTCCAGCATCAGTATTATTTGATTCGGGTGCATCACATTCATTTATGTCTGCACGATTAGCTACACGGATAGGACTGGAGCCCGAGTCATTATCAGTAAGGCTCAATATAGTTACTGGTAACGGTCTTGTGGGAGTAGATAGAGTGTTTTCCTCGTATCGAATCGTAGTTAGCGGTAGAGAGTTTCCCGCTAGGTTGATAGAATTTTCGATGGCCGACTATGACGTGGTCTTAGGGATGGATTGGTTGAGGGACCAGTATGCTAGAATAGATTGCCATATCGGCAAGATTATTTTTAGTATTCCTGGTGAGCCAGAGTTTTCATTTTTTCGAGGCAGAATAGAACCTTCTCCCCCAGTATTTCGGAGGGCAGTTGCAGCAGCAGTTCAGTTTCCCGAGTTATAGAAGAGTTTCCCGATATTTTCCCCGAGGAGCTTCCAGATATGCCACCAAAGAGAGAGATCGAGTTCACCATAGACTTGATCCCTGGAACAGCACCAGTGTCAGAGAGAGTCTACCGGATGGCACCGTCAGAATTGGTGATCTTGTATAAGATGATTGAAGAACTCAGGACCAAGGGATTCATCCGTGCTAGTAGATCGCCTTGGGGAGCCCTGATGCTTCTTGTGAAAAAGAAGGATGGTATGTCCAAATTATATATTGACTATCGTACCTTGAACTTAGTGACAATCAAGAACAGATATCCTCTTCCGAGGATAGATGACTTGTTTGATCAACTCAGAGAAGCGGCAGTATTCTCAAAGATTGATTTGCGGTCAGGATATCACCAGATCAGAGTCAGAGAGCAGGATATCCCGAAGACGTCATTTAGATCCAGGTATAGGCATTGGAAGTTCCTTGTTATGCCGTTTGGAGCAACCAATGCGCCGGCTGTATTCATGGACCTCATGAATCGTATCTTCATGCCTTATTTGGATCAGTTCATGATTGTGTTCATAGACGACATCCTGGTCTACAACAAGAATGAAGCGGAGCATGAGCAGCATCTCAGAGTTGTCCTCCAAATTCTCAGAGAGCACCAGTTGTATGCAAAGTTCGGTAAATGCGAGTTCTGGCTCGATCGCATTACATACTTTGGTCATATCATCACCAGAGGAGGAGTAAAAGTGGATCCCCGGAAGATCATGGCTAATGAGACGTGGCCGTACCCAGCACAGTTGTAGAAGTTTGCAGTTTTCTTGGCTTGGCCGGCTACTACCGGCGATTTGTTTCAGACTTTGCACGAATTTCAGCACCACTGACGCAGTTGACCCGCAAAGATGTGCAGTTTACTTGGACCCCAGAATGTTAGGATTCTTTTGAGAAGTTGAAGCGAGGTTTGATGACAGCACCCATTCTCACGCTTCCAGATGGGACCAAGGGATTCTCAGTGTATTGTGATGCTTCAAGCAGAGGTTTAGGATGTGTTTTGATACAGCATGGGAAGGTAATAGCTTATGCGTCACGTCAACTTCGTGCTCATGAGAGGAATTACCCAACCCATGACTTGGAGCTGGCAGCAGTAGTGTTTGCACTTAGGCTTTGGAGACACTACTTGTATGGAGATAGGGTGGAGATTTTTACCGACCATAAGAGCTTAAAGTATGTGTTTACTCAGAAGGATCTTAATATGCGTCAGAGGAGATGGCTAGAGCTGCTTGTGGATTATGACATCAACCTGCAGTATCATCCTAGAAAGGCCAACGTCGTTGCAGATGCATTGAGCAGAAGAGCCAGAGTTTATTTTCTAACAACACAACCAGAGTTATTAGCAGATCTTCAGAAGATGGGTATAGAAGTTGTCCTTCCTACCAATGTGGCATTGATGGCCAGTATGCAAGTTCAGTCCAGTATAGTTGAGAGGATCAAGTTAGCTCAGCCATCAGATTCTAAGCTTCAGCGGCTTAGGACAGAATGTATAGCAGGACGAAGACCAGAATTATATATCCATGAGGACGGTACACTTCGACATAGGAGGCGAGGCATCTTTGTGTACCTAGTGGTGATATCAGACAGAAGATCATGGCAGAAGCTCACAGTTCTCAGTATTCGATTCATCCGGGTGGTAGGAAGATGTATCGTGATATCCGACAGCATTTTTGGTGGAATGGCATGAAGAGGGAGATAGCCCGGTTTGTCTTCTGATATTTAGTTTGCTAACAAGTTAAAACTGAACATCAGAGACCGGCTGGACTTCTTCAACCTTTACCGATCCCATAATGGAAATAGAAGCACATTACCATAGATTTTGTAACTGGATTACCTAGATCCCCAGCTGGAAGAGATGCTATTTGGGTTATAGTTGATAGACTCACCAAGGTAGCACATTTTCTTCCCTTCAGGGTTGGTCAGTCAACGGATTAGCTTACAGAGATGTACCTCAGGAAGATAGTCAGGTTGCATGGAGTACCAGTCAGTATCGTATCCGACAGATATTCAAGATTCACATCGCACTTTTGGCAGAGTCTTCAGAAAAGTTTGGGGACTCGTCTCAAGTTCAGTTCAGCTTATCACCCGCAGACAGATGGTCAGTCATAACGTACGATCCAGACACTTGAAGATATGTTGCAGTCATATACACTCGAATTCGATGGTTTGTGGGAAGATCACCTGCATCTCGTGGAGTTCTCCTATAACAACAGTTTCCAGGCCAGTATCCAAATGGTCCCCTTTGAGGCCTTGTACGGTAGAAAGTACAGATCTCCGTTAGCATAGGATGATATAGGCGAGAGGCAGATGCTTGGTCCAGATGATCACGCGGACTATTGAGGTGTTCAGGCAAGTCAGAGATCATCTTCGAGTTGCGCAAGATCGCCAGCGCCATTGGGCCGATTCTCTTCGGCGTCCCCTTGAATTTCTGTCGGCGACCATGTATTCTTTAGGATCTCGCCTACCCGTGGCGTCATTCGTTTCGGCATACGGGAAAAGCTTAGTCCTAGGTATATAGGGCCATTCGACATTCTAGAGCGAGTAGGAGATGTGTCCTATCGTCTCGCTCTTCCGCCGTCGTTACGTGAGGTGCATGATGTCTTCCATGTATCCCAATTGCGATGGTATATCCCGGATCCGAGTCATGTCCTTGATCATTCGGAATTGGTTGTTGGTACCAACCTTTCGTATGAGGAGAGACCCGTATCCATATTGGACCGAAGAGAGAAGATACTCAAGAACAAGACTATCAAGTTAGTCTGTGTTGCTTGGGGTCATCACTCCTTGGGTGAGTCAACGTTGGAACGTGAGGATGATATCCGCTCGCGATATCCACACCTATTTGACTCATAAGGTATAATGTCTTCCTTATGCCTTATGTTTTTAATTCCTTGCTTGCGTGAATGATTGCTTGGTTAACTGCTAATCGTAGTTTGCTTATGATTAATATAGCTTGTCCCGACATCTCTAGCATCTTGATTAAATTTTGAGGACGGAATTCTTTTAAGGTGGTTAGAGTTGTCACCTCCGTTTTTCGTTATACGTATTCCAGTATACGTGTACGGAATCCCGACCCGTAGTTAGACTTGTCTTGCTTAGCTTGACCCTGGTTTCTTGCCTTGGTTTATTTTGGGTTCATCCTGGTTCGGCTTGGCTTGGCTTAGTGTATTTGGTTGGGCTCGATTGTTAGGACTTGGCCCAACATGCTAACCCCCCTCTTTATAAGCCACCAACCCCTTTCTCTCTCCTCATTCACTTCTTCATTTACTTCTTCTTCTTCCTCTATTAACTCTCTCCACCTACCAAGAGGTTAGGTAAGTGCAACTTGCTTCATGGAGGAACTCAATTTTTGTTGTTCCATTGTCTTCCTCAAGAGATTCTAAGACACTTTAGTACTTAGCAATTTTAATTTCCATGGTTCATTTCATGTAGATCTAAGTTGTTGTATTTTTGGATTTCTTGGGTTTTGATATATCAAACCTTGTTATTTTCAAGTTTTGATTGTTCCATGTTTTAGAGAATTTTGTTCTACCCCATTTTGACCTATGGAAGTCCGGATTTTGACTTTAAATGAAGATTAATGGAGCTTGGAAGCCATGGCTTCCATGGTTCTTCTTCTTGGATCCTTGGAGAAGAAGAACACCCTCATGCGGCCAGCCTTTTGCGGCAACTCTCATGCAGCCAGCCTTTTGCGGTAACCCTCATGCGGCCAGCCTTTTGCCGCAACCCGCATGCGGCCAGCCTTTTGCGGCAACCCTCATGCGGCCAGCCTTTTGCGGCAACTCTCATGCGGCCAGCCTTTTGCGGCAACCCTCATGCGGCCAGCCTTTTGCAGCAACCCTCATGCGGCCAGCCTTTTGCGGCAACCCTCATGTGACCAGCCTTATGCGGCAACCCCATGCGGCCAGCCTTTTACGGCAACTCTCATGCGGCCAGCCTTTTGCGGCAACCCTCATGGGCCAGCCTTTTGCGGCAACCCGCATGTGGCCAGCCTTTTGCTGCAATCCTCATGCGGCCAGCCTTTTGTGGCAACCCTCATGCGGCCAGCCTTATGCGGCAACCCCATGCGGCCAGCCTTTTGCGACAACCCCATGCGGCCAGCCTTTTGCGGCAACCCTCATGCGGCCAGTCTTTTGCGGCAACCCTCATGCGGCCAACCTTTTGTGGTAACTCTTATGCGGCCAGCCTTTTACGGCAATCCCATGTGGCAAGCCTTATGCGACAACCTCATGCGGCTAGTCTTTTGCGGTAACTCTCATGCGGCCAGCCTTTTGCGACAACCATCATACGACCAGCCTTTTGCGGTAACCCCCATACAGCCAGTCTTTTGCGACAACCCTCATGGCAGGGTTATGTTTTGGACGTGGCATGATTTTAATATTGACATGACTTTTACATGAACACGACATGATAATATAGGGATAGAACACGATAGTGACCCATCGTGGTGCACTCTTGACAAGTAACATGACATGATAGTGGCCCGTCGTACCGCACTCTTGATAAGTAAACCTAACATGATATACCTCAATATGCTGTTGCGACAGCTAGCATGGCATGGCAAGAATGAATGGCCTGGACACCGTGGGCGATTGTGTTTGTACAAATGAACCAGTGTTGTCTTGGATCATGTCTAGGGCAGGGACCCCTGAATACCACGGTCAGGGGAACCTACTTAAATTGACTAAGGCTAATAACTAGAATAATTCAGTAGTCATGAAGAGATTTCCCAGCTACAAGCAATTCTGTTATCTGGGTACCTTATCATGGGATTTGTTGCCTGCCGTCGAGTAGGGCACATTTCCAGCACACTGTCATGTGTTGCACCCTTCAAGCTACTTAATGGTACATGCATTTTCTGGATGATATACCTACATGAACTCAACCCCTAATTGCGTCCGGGTAACCTGGATGGTCTGCAGGGCTTGTTATTTTCAAGTTTTGATTGTTCCATGTTTTAGAGAATTTTGTTCTACCCCATTTTGACCTATGGAAGTCCGAATTTTGACTTTAAATGAAGGATTAATGGAGCTTGGAAGCCATGGCTTCCATGGTTCTTCTTCTTGGATCCTTGGAGAAGAAGAACACCCTCATTCGGCCAGCCTTTTGCGGCAACTCTCATGCAGCCAGCCTTTTGCGGTAACCCTCATGCGGCCAGCCTTTTGCCGCAACCCGCATGCGGCCAGCCTTTTGCGGCAACCCTCATGCGGCCAGCCTTTTGCGGCAACTCTCATGCGGCCAGCCTTTTGCGGCAACCCTCATGCGGCCAGCCTTTTGCAGCAACCCTCATGCGGCCAGCCTATTGCGACAACCCTCATGTGACCAGCCTTATGCGGTAACCCCATGCGGCCAGCCTTTTACGGCAACCCTCATGCGGCCAGCCTTTTGCGGCAACCCTCATGGGCCCTTTTGCGGCAACCCGCATGTGGCCAGTCTTTTGCTGCAACCCTCATGCGGCCAGCCTTTTGCGGTAACCCTCATGCGGCCACCCTTATGCGGCAACCCCATGCGGCCAGCCTTTTGCGACAACCCCATGCGGCCAGCCTTTTGCGGCAACCCTCATGCGGCCAGTCTTTTGCGGCAACCCTCATGCGGCCAACCTTTTGTGGTAACTCTCATGCGGCCAGCCTTTTACGGCAACCCCATGTGGCAAGCCTTATGCGACAACCTCATGCGGCTAGTCTTTTACGGTAACTCTCATGCGGCCAGCCTTTTGCGGCAACCATCATACGACCAGCCTTTTGCGGTAACCTCCATACAGCCAGTCTTTTGCGACAACCCTCATGGCAGGGTTATGTTTTGGACGTGGCATAATTTTAATATTGACATGATTTTACATGAACACGACATGATAATATAGGGATAGAACACGATAGTGACCCATCCTGGTGCACTCTTGACAAGTAACATGACATGATAGTGGCCCATCGTACCGCACTCTTGATAAGTAAACCTAACATATATACCTCAATATGCTGTTGATAGCTAGCATGGCATGACAAGAATGAATAGCCTGGACACCGTGGGCGATTGTGTTTGTACAAATGAACCAGTGTTGTCTTGGATCATGTCTAGGGCAGGGACCCCTGAGTACCACGGTCAGGGGTACCTACTTAAATTGACTAAGGCTAATAACTAGAATAATTCAGTAGTCATGAAGAGATTTCCCAGCTACAAGCAATTCTGTTATCTGGGTGCCCTATCATGGGATTTGTTGCCTGCCGTCGAGTAGGGCACATTTCTAGCATACTGTCATGTTGCACCCTTCAAGCTACTTAAGGGTACATGCATTTCCTGTGATATACCTACATGAACTCAACCCCTAATTGCGTCGGGTAACCTGGATGGTCTGTAGGGCTTGTGGCTGTTAGAATAATTTATTGCATCTTGTTAGTAACTAGGCCTGTGATAACCCTAGTTAGTTAAAGTATCAAGCCATACTTATTGCTTGGCCGTGAATATTGGATGGAGTCTAGCCAGTCTAGTCTTGTCCTGATCCTGTACAAGATTGTTACATGACCCGATTGCTTGTGTTACCTTATCGATAAATGTTGGAAAACCAAGTTTCATTCAGATGAAGGGTTACAACCCTGGTTCTTGTTTGGTTTACGGATTGTAACTTGGTTATCTAAATAGTTTCATGGTTATCTTATCGTATATCATCATAATTTTCATATTTTCAGTCCTTTATTATATAATTATGTTATTTTGCTAATTGCTCGTTTTAGTTCTTAAGTGAAGTCTCCTTTGTGGCACTTGCTCTTTCTGGGATCTGACCCAGATGGTTTTGCGTGGTCAGATACCAGAGCGGCTCTAGAGGATCTTCCTACCTTCCAGCCAGATGGTGACCACCAGGCGTAACCCTGGCAACGAGTGGATTTTATTTTCTCTCCCACTCTATTGTAAAAATAATTTTTTGAGGCGTTTAGCTGACGAGCACGTGTTAGCTCGATTGTACTTTACTTACTGTCTGCCCACGGACTGTAACATGATTAACAAATCCTAGGGTTGATCATGTATGACTGAAACTCTTGCTAGTCTTCACATTTTGTATGACTAGCTTAATGATCATCCAAATATGTAATGTATGGGACGCCTTACTATTGTATATTTGGTGCTCTGACATCTTGTAATTGCTATTACTTGCTTGAGATTGAGACAATAGGCTTGTTCATGACCATAAGCGACTAATGGCTTATAGTTAAACCTCATGTATCTAGACAGCTGTGACCGTATAGCGAGGTGGGTTGCACTTCAATATACGTAGCTGGCTGTGTCCGCTCCCGCTCTCCTGTATTCTGGTTCTGGGGCGTGACAACCGTCATTACTGTGTATCAGAGGGTATCGTTCTGTCGCTATTCCGTCGCTACCTCTGTGACGGCTTAGCGACGGAATCGCGGCGGATAATCCGTCGACCCGGTTCTGGATATATTTGACCTTCCCAGAACCATGGCGACGGATAGTCCGTCGCTAAATAGCCGTCGCTAATTTCCTGTATTTTGGTAGTGCATGAACTCAGCTATCAATGGATGTGGCACGCTCTGCTCCTCCATTGAAACTCTGCAGAAGACTCCGCTGCTCTGCTCTGCCTCCCTCTGGTGAACTCAAACTCTGGCTCTCCTGGCACTCTGAAAAGAACTCTCTACAGCGGCAATCTATACTGGCATGGTGCCTTCTCAATCCAATCCATCCCGAGTACAGTATCGTATTTCGGTAATGGCATTACGAGCAGACTCACATCCAGTTCTCGGCCTCCCAACACTAATCTCTGATCCTGCAAATATCACTGACGAGGATGATACCACCCCCATTCGTTATCTTGCAAGTCCTAGGCAACGATTCATAAGGTATATGGTATCTAATAGCAAATGATACAAACACAAAGCTATAGGAAGCCCCCGAATCAAACAAAGTGAATGCAGGAAAAGAGTCGAAAAGAACAGAACCTGCTATCAGATCTTCTACTACCTCTGCATCCTCGACTGACATGACGAAAGCTCACCCTGCTGACCTCCTCTGTCTGCTGCTGGTGCTGGATAAACTTCTGCTGCTGAGTCTGCAATGGTCCCTTCTGCTGACCTGTCGGAGCCTCGCTCTTGCTCCCTGAGCTGTACGTCCGAAGATATGGGACAGTCCCTCAGCTGGTGCTCCGTGAGCCACAAAGTAGGCACTTGCCTAGCCTCTTCCTACAGTCGTTCCATCTATGCCCTGGCATCTTACAGAAGGTGTAACTGATGACTTGCTGCTGTCTAGGTGCCTTCTGTATCTGCCTCTGCTGAAAAGGTGCATGACCCTGACTCTGGAACTGTTGCTGCTGGAACGACTTCTGTTGATGCTGCTGCTGAAAATGGGGCCTCTTGGCCGGGCTTCCACTGCCGTCGGCTCCATGTGAATCATGACCTCTCTTCAGCTTTAGTTCAAGGTCGTCCTCCGCTGTCATAGCTCCCGACAGAATCTCCTCAAAGTAGCATTTTGTCACTCTTGGTCAAGGACTTGACTTTCTTGACCAAGTCCTTTCTGAACCTCCTAGCCTTCGCCGTCTCGCTAAGACCCTCAACGAATCTGCCTAGGTGGTAGAACTCTCCGGCATACTCCTCTACTGTCTGGTTCCCTTGAACCAGGTTCTCGAACTGCGTCTCCAAGGCGCCAAGTGCTGTGCCAGGAAAGAACTTCTCCATGAAGGCTTCTTAAAGCCTCCCATGTCTGCCCCTCTGTACCAACCCTGGGGTCTGTCTGGTACTATGTGTGGGCAAGGTCCTGCATCTGGCTACCCGCTGCCTCTATCTGAAGTATACCTGGTATCTCGCGAGGCGAAAGATCTCCTCTATATGCTCGATCCAGTCGTCCATACATGATACTCTCAGTACCCTTGAAGTTCGCGGCCGCATCTTCTGAAAGTTCTGAATGCCCGGGGTCCTCGGTTGGTACGTCTGTATCTGCCCTCCCTGCGGCTGGGCAGTCACCTTCTCCACTGCAACCATGGCTAGCTGATGGGCATTGTCAATGCCCTGCCTCATATCCTCGGACGGGCACCGCTGAGCCTCCATCATCTGCTGGAAGAAGGAAAAGAACTGTGCCATATCAACTGTCACCTGAGGCGGTGGCGGTAGCATCCCCTGAATCTCCGGGGTAGTCCTCGGAATCGGTGGAGGAGCACCCCCAAAAGATGCAGACGCTCCCACTGAGCAGGAACGAGAGGTGCTGCGGTCCCAGGGTCCTGCTGAGTCGGGCGAGAAGTGACAGACCTCTCAATGGTATCCCTTAGGCCAGAGGGATGCGATCGTGTCTCCACCATCCTGAAGACAGATCAAACAAAGAATCAATTACAGAGAAGGAAGCGATATAATCAAAGGAGGACAGCTTATTTCAAAGGAAGGCAATTAGCAGCAAGAATTAGATAAAAGTTTTTCCTAATGTGATTGAGTACCTTAAACTTATATCCTATATCCTACTGCAGGCTGTAGTACTCTAGTTCGAGTACCACTACAAATTGTACCAGTTGTGACTCTTGACCTACATGGGCCACCACTAAAAATGTCACGACCCGCACCCAGTGTAAGGGTACGAGAAGTGGGTACGTCCAA
This sequence comes from Iris pallida, assembly GCA_029216955.1. Classification (NCBI taxonomy): domain Eukaryota; kingdom Viridiplantae; phylum Streptophyta; class Magnoliopsida; order Asparagales; family Iridaceae; genus Iris; species Iris pallida. The sequence goes on along the minus strand of JANAVB010011796.1, from coordinate 1,089,931 downwards.
CCTACGCCGCAGTATCGGCGGTAGAACGATATCCTAGGTCACAACATCTAAAATATAACTGTACCTGTACAATGATATACTCTTCAAAAGGAGGACAACATAAAAGGTACAACTCAATCACAGAATCTAAGATGGAATAAAGGAATAAAAGATGGATAGAATCTCAACAGAGAACTATAACTGAAAGTTATAAGTTTGGATGTTTAAACAACATCAAAATCCAAATAACTGAAGTACATCTCAAAGATAAACATCTAAACAAAGAAACTAGTCTAGAAGTCTAAACTAGACAATGGGCAAGTCCTCAGCAACTGTTGGATCCTCTTGAAGGTCCAAGTCACCGGTGTCATCTAAGCCAGTGCCATAATAGGTAGGGCAAAACTCTTCCTCATCACCTGTAATATTTTCAACAGTCCAATCAGGACGGGAACGAGCACAATACATCTCACGCAGTTCATATCATGACAGAAATATAAAGCATGCGATAGAATAAGATATGTGAGACGCTATAAGAAATAAACATGAGAAAAGAGAGAATCTGATAAACAAAAGCTATCTATATATGATAATAGAGAATTGTAAGTGACTATGTGATTTAGAGTATAAGAAAGTTATGTGAAACTTGAGTTTATACATGATTACACTACAGAATTTATACATGATTACACTACTTTGAAATTGTTCACATGACTACTTCTACTCCCCCGTACCCCAATCAATACACAAGAATCTATACAGGTTATTTATTATACATGAAAGCTTCTACATGAAGCTCATGAGATCATGAGAGTACATGAGAGCACATGAGAGCACACGAGTGTACATGAATAATAAGAGTCCATAAAATACATGATATTCGTGAAAAGTACATGACATGATGTATTCGATGCACGAGTAACATCTCATGTAAAGAACCATATAGTACTAATCGTGATAACATCGTGTCAGCATCAAGTAAATTAGTCTATAACAAGAATATAATTCCTAGCAAGTATGAAACGGTCAGAAAATGTACTCGCCTGATATCCCGAATGTCTGATGAGACTATGAGTCCGAACCGGAGTATCTGAGTCCTATTTAGAGAAACCACATGTTACAAAGTGTCTAATATGAAATAAGAGTAATCTACAATGCATTCTAAATGATTCTAGATCCTTCTAGGTCAAAGTCAACCCTTGGTCAACTCTGGTCAACCCTGCTCAACCATTCTGGTCAAACTAGGTCAACCCTAAGTCAACTAGTCAATTAGTCTAAGTTTAAGTCAAACTTATGTTATCTAACCATTTCAAGTCCGTTTGAGTCAATTTGGATCAAGTTTGACCTGAAGTTGACTTTTGTCAACTTGGTCAACTTGCTAGTCAACTTGGCCAAGTTAGGCACATTGGGTCAATCCTAAACTGACTCACAAATCTATAGGCTAATATCCTATAGCAACATATATATATATATATATATATAATAATATATATATTATATATATATTATATTATATATTATATATATATATATATATATTATATATATAAAAATATATATATATATATATATATATATATATATATAAGCAATACAAAGATAGAAGAAAGCATGTGTCAATCCTAAACTGACTCACAAATCTATAGGCTATATCCTATAGCAACATATATATACACATTTACATTCAAAATATATTTTTATTTTATATATATTTTTTGTTTATATATATATATATATATATATATATATATATATATAATACAAAGATAGAAGAAAGCATGTGTGTGTGTAAACTGTTGTGTAGGGGCTGCCGTGGAGGGTTAAAACTGAGAAAACCATGACATACATTATATATAATCTCAACTCAAGGTTATCTAGCCTATACATACTAGCAATATTTACAAAGAGGGGTTATATAGGAACTATATATACCTACATATAAACCTAAACTGAAACAAAACCATGTATATATATACCCAACATCCAAATCTCAGAACTGGAATCAAAGCCAACCAAAACACTTCAAACTCAGAAAATCTGAGTTCGAACCTAATATTTCAGAAAAATTGGTTTTAACTCAAACTTAACATACACTCACAATCCAATGAAAAACCCAAAACCCCAACACAACTCAAAAACCCAAATCAAAACTCATATAACTATACAGGAACAAAACTGAAACCTATCTCCAAACTCAGAAATATGAGTTTAAACTCAGAAATTTGATTCTCAACCTAAAAATCAATTCAAAATAATTCAACCGAAAACACAAATCCAACCCGACACCCAAAAAATATACACAACTAGAACTCGTGAAACTTGGCAAACACGAAGGTATACACGTGTGTGACATGCTCGGGTACTCACTGGGTCGAACCCGTGTCCGTATCGTGTCCAGTCAGTGCGTATCGCACGGGTACGTGCACGCGTGAATAGACAAGTGCTCGTGGCCACGTGTCGCGCTCAATAGAACGCCAACACACAACACGAAGAGCCTCGTGCTCGTGCACGTAGCTGGATGGGGTCTAGGTCTAGTGTACACCACACTGACACGTCACCACTTCTATCCACGCGTCGTAGGACACCGTATCCGTGCGGCTGTGCGCACGCGCGCGACCTCGTGGGCGGGTATCGAGCCCCGTAGCTTGCGACACGAGCCACGTCGTATCATGGGGTCAGGTCTAGGCTAGCCTAGGTATAGGGCTACGTGTCCATGCTCCTAGTTCATGTCCTCGTCGCGTCGTGTCCACGAACGAAGGCCGTGTCAGCGGCAATTTCCGCACGCGTGTATAGTTCAGCCAAACCCGTGCGGGTTCGATTTCTCTGCGCGTACTCCACGAAACCCCGTGAAATTTTAGGAGCACGTGGGCAAAGGTTGCCCCCACATGTCCTTCAAATTTTATGCGAAATTGTGTCCTGTGCGTCAAGTTATGGCACTCGAACATCAGGACACGCACGGGGCTGTGCACGGGCCTCGTGCAAGTGTGTCCGTATCCGATTTGGACACCAAAAATGTGTCAAATCGAGATCCGTCTTCACGAAAGTTGTTTCAAATACACAACAACAAATTCGTGAAAACGGAATAAAAAAATATGAACTTTCAATTCTAAGCGGCATTTCGTCGAACACGTGTCCCAATACACCGACACACGTTTGATACGCCTATCAAACGGCTACAAAATCGTACCAAACTACATATACTGGTCCGGGGTACCTATATGGATGCATCTACAAAAAAGAACAGAATTTACAGGTGTTTAGACGGGTTTACCTATTGAGAGTCAATATCTCAATGAAATGAGCCTCCAAATGCGTCGATGCCGATTTCCTCCGGTCCAACGCCTCCGGTTCATTGCTAGCAAGTCTCCAGCAGGTTCCTCTCCTCCCAACGATCGCAATGCACTTCGTTTGGATGAATTTGGATGAGAAATGAGAAAGTTGAACTTTTGGAGGAGAAGAGAGTTTCTAGGGTTTGAGAACTTGACGGCTACAAAGTTTTTCACATAAAGAAGGGGGCTGCTGTTTGGGGCCGGCCAGGGGTTAGCTAGGGTTAGGTTAGGGTTTTCTATGGGCCATCATGCAAGTTAAAGTCCATTTAAAGTCCATTAGCAAAAAGGCCAAAAAATTTCATATTAAAATAGCCTAATAATGCATTAAGTTTCCTAATTAGGACTAATGCTCTAATTTAAAATCTAATTAGCTAAAAAGGATTCTAATCACATGGTTAGTCTTCTAATCAAGGTTGACTAAGGTTAAACCATCTACTAATACCAAAAGCACTACTCAAAACCAAAATACCAATCAATTTAATAATAAAAATAATCAAAAATTCAAATTCACACATAATTACTAAAATACCCCAAATTTGAAAAGTGGGTATGACACTTCTATTGATTAAAAAAATCAAAATGAAAAAAAAATTTGTTGATGCATCTGCTAATAATAATTTTTTTAAAAGTTTTTTATGCATTGTTTTGCTGATAAGAAAAATCATTGATGAATCTGTTCGTAAGAAAAATTGTTCATAAAATTATAAGGAAAAAACCGGTGGCATCCTATGAATGACAATCAGTCATGATGCATATTCTGAAGAATATCCGATTATGTGAATATATTTTGACAATTTTTAATTAAAACTTCTATCAAATCTAATTTTATGTCAAACATAATAAGAAATATTTTGGTAACTATTGTACTTTACTCTCACTCAAAACCTCCAGTCCAAACAATAATTATTAAACACACGCCGCTTAACTCTTTCTCCAATCAAAGCAAGATTATATGTATTACTCCTGTCCTCCTCACTTAACTTTTTTCCTACTTAACCTCACTTTTATTTTATTTTTTGGGTTAATTGCATTAACCACCCTATGTTTTACATTTATTACACGGACTACTCCTGCTTTGAAACTAATTATACGAACCTCCATATAGTTTCTATTTTCTGTAGAAACTAATAACACGGATCACCTATATAGTTGTTGGTGTTTTTTGCCTTTGGACTAGAAAAGATAGTCCCACATCGGCTACACCAAATGGTGAGTATCTCAATATAATGCATTGCTTGTGTTGAGGTGTGCACATGAGGTGTAGTGGGCACAAGTTTGTGCCATGTGGAAGTATTTTCCTAGAAGGAAAAAGGATTAAATCCAACAAGGATGCAAGTTAATTTTTGTTGTGCGGACAGGACTCGGACGCGGACTCCAAGATGTCTCGTACATGCACGGAAGGGTTCGGGGGGTAGGCATGGACTGGCACACTTCTATGCTGATTGTGGGATGATCTAAAATATCAAACTCTATTTTTGAGTATTGGTATTTTAGTCCCACATCGGATAGGAGAAGAGGTGAAGTCTCAACTCCACTCTATAAATAGAGCCCCTTGGCCTCCTTTGAAAGATGCACCAAGAAGAGAGTTGAGGGAGTCTGTTAAGTCCAGGAAGCCCGTTCAAGTCTCAATATTGACTTACGAGCGTTCCAGAAGTTCTCCTGAACTTGCTGGTTCCTGGGAGCTTATCCGTACTGCGGGTATAGCTTTGAGCGACGGTGTTCAACACCCCAGCGAGATCCGCTCTTCTTCTTCCTTCCTCTTTCTGTTGCCTTCGAGAATCTGAGACTCAACTGTTGTTGATCATCTCTTGTTGCCTTCGAGAAACCGCTATTGCAAACGCGATTCGATTTTTTTTTAATCGTTTAGGCTACGCAATCAGCATTATTTGCATCTCTTTTTTAGGGATTACAACTGCATTCTTTGCATCTCTTTTTTAGGGATTGCAACTGCATTCTTTGCATCTCTTCTTAGGGATTGCAACTGAGTTTTTCCATCGATTGTTTGCAAATAGACTAACAATCTCAAAGCTATACGATTCGATGGAAAACACTCGTGCTTCGCTTGTCGATACCGGTTTAACAAGTTGGAGAAATTCGACGGCGAACACTTCCAGATCTGGAAGCGAAAGGTGACTCTGAACCTTCAACTCGTGGATGTTGATCACGTGTTGGATGAGGAAGAACCAATCGTTCCAGCAATAGGATCTGCTGCTGTTCTGGCCGCTGCTACGAGCAAGCAGACGAAGTGGAAAAAGGATAACAGCATATGCAGGCTGCTGATCCTGAATTCCATGGAAGACTCTCTGGCCGAGTCCTACACAAAGAGGACTTCTGCCAAAGAGATCTGGGAGTCCGTGGGGAAGCTGTATGACGACGACGAGGCCCGGTCGAAGATGTTCATGGTTGAAAAATACCACAAATGGGTCTTTGAAGACGAGAAGACCATGCTGCCCCAAGTGAAAGAGTTCCTGAAGCTGCGCCAGAAACTGGAGGACGATAGCATGCCCCTCGTCGACAAGTTCGTCGTTGGAGGGATCGTGGCAAAACTTCCTCCAGGATGGAGCAACATCTATGCAAGGATGCATAGGAAGAAGATGGAGATTAGCCTGGATAATCTCCTCAGCGAGATTCATGTTGAGGACGAGATGCGCTCTCAACAGAAGTTGGACACCCTGTCCAAGCAACTAGCAACGGCGAATCTGGTTCAAGCCACCAGAGAGAACAAAGGGAAGCAGGCGGCTTCTCACCACAAGAAGAAGGACTTCTCGAATCTGAAAGTGAAGGGTCCAGGATTCAAGCAACAGAAGTCCAAGTCCCATGTGACTTGCTTCAACTGTGGCAAGAAGGGTCACTATAAAAGTGAATGCAAGTCCAAGCCCAAAGAGCAAGGTGAGCCTAACAAGGTTTCTTTGGTTACTAATCAGGTTGCCATGATAGCACAGGTTGCAACTGTGGGGGCAGACTTGGACTGGTGGATAGACACTGGCGCGACATGTCATGTCTGTTCAGACAAGGACTGGTTCGTCTCCTATGAGCCTACTTCCGAGAAAGTCATGATGGCGAACCAGGCACAAGCTGAAGTACTGGGATCGGGACGGTGGAGCTGAAGCTTACATCGGGGAACATTCTGACGCTTCAAGGTGTGAAGCATGTTCCTGCAATCGCAAAGAACCTGATCTCTGGGAGCCTGCTCTGCAACGCAGGCTTGAGGATGGACATCAATGCTGGCCAAATGGTGATGTCCAAGAAGGGTACTTTCTTCGGGAAAGCTTTTCAGACTGAAGGAATGTACAAAATTCAGCTTGTTGTAACCCAGCATAATAATGTCAATGCTATCACTAGTTTGAATTACTCTCTTGAGTTGTGGCATAATAGACTAGGACATGTTCATTGTAAGCGAATAAACAAAATGTCTAGTCTAGGACTTATCTCCAAGTGTGGGGGTAAGGTAGAGAAATGTGAGATATGTGCTCAGACGAAGATCACTAGGAAACCCTTCCACAGGGTCCATTGAAGCACAGATCTTCTGGAGTTGGTTCACTCAGATATCTGTGACTTCAAACAATTCTCTACAAAGGCCGGGATGAAGTATTTCATTACTTTCATCGATGACTTCTCCAAGTATGCCTTCGTCTATTTACTCAAATCTAAAGACAAAGCATTCGAGAAGTTCAAGGAGTTCAGGGCCGAGGCTGAACGGCAAACTGGACAACACTCAAAAGGCTGAGGAGTGATCGAGGTGGGGAATATAGGTCTCATGAATTCTCATCATTCTGCAAAGAACATGGAATCATCAACGAGACGACGGCTCCGTATTCTCCACAATCCAACGGAGTAGCAGAAAGGAAGAACAGAACGTTGACAGAGATGATGAATTCTATGCTGTTGACTGCGGGTCTCCCAAAGTGCTATTGGGGAGAAGCTGCATTAACGGCCACTTTCATTCTGAACAGAGTGCCGTATGCAACTTCCGACATAACTCCTCATGAACTCTGGTTCAAAGTCAGACCCAACCTGAATGTCATTCGAGTGTGGGGGTGCCTGGCTTATGTGAAGCTCCCGGATCTAAAGATTCAGAAGCTGGGGACAAGGACTACTAAGGCGATCTTCCTGGGGTATGCCGAGAAGAGTGATGCTCGAAGATTCCTTGATATCGAGTCAAATCATATCATCGAATCTCGCGATGCTGAATATTTTGAAGAAAAGTTTACAAGGCACAAGAACATTGTTCTCGCGGACATTCCGGAGAATAATGAGGGTGCGGAGCAGACAGAGATCTTTATCGAACCAGTAGTCCAAGATGGAGTTGTTGTCGAGGAGACACCAGCTGAACCAGAACTCGCTGAGCCGTCAACTAAGCGAGCGAGGAGGCCGAAAGACTTCGGAGATGACTTCGTCACCTATCATGTGGAAGCAGATCCGCTTACCTATGATGAGGCGATGAAGACCAGAGATGCTATATTCTGGAAGGAGGCGATTGACAACGAGATTGACTCAATCACCTCCAATAACACATGGGTATTGGTCGACCTACCAGAAGGAGCAAGACCCATCGGATGCAAATGATTCTTCAAAAAGAAGATGAAAGCAGATGGAACCATTGACAAGTTCAAGGCCAGGCTAGTGGCCAAGGGGTTTGCTCAGAAGCAGGGGATCGACTACTTTGACACTTATGCTCCAGTAGCTCGGATGACAACTATCAGATTGTTAATTGCTTTAGCAGCAATACACAAGCTGGTGATACATCAGATGGATGTGAAAACGGCATTCCTTTATGGCGAGCTGACCGAAGAGATCTACATGCAACAACCAGAAGGTTTTGTCGTCAGAGGTCTGGAAGACAAAGTCTGCAAGTTGATGAAGTCTCTGTATGGTTTGAAGCAAGCTCCCAAAATGTGGCATGAGAAGTTTGACAAGGTGATAAGGTCAAATGGCTACAGGGTCAGTGAAACAGACAAGTATGTCTATACGAAGTTTGCTGACGGAAGAGGAGTAATCGTTTGTCTATACGTGGACGACATGCTAATCCTAGGTACGGATTTAAGCTGCGTCACAGAGACAAAGAAATTCCTCTCGACCAAATTCAGTATGAAGGACTTGGGGGATGCCGACGTAATCTTGGGGCTCAAGATCATCCGGACAGGCACTGGAATAGCGCTGTCACAGTCTCATTACATTGAGAAGATGCTCTCTCGCTACGGGTATCAAGATCTTCCTATTATTGATACATCGTACAGGAGTGATCTGAAACTGGAGCCAAATTCGAAGGAGAGCGTCAGACAGTTGGAGTACGCTAGCGTCATCGAAAGTTTGATGTACGCTACTACTGCCACAAGGCCTGACATAGCCTTTGCAGTGGGAATGTTGAGTCGATTTTCGAGCAATCCAGGCGTAAAGCATTGGAAAGCTGTGAAGCGTGTTATGAGATATCTCAAGAAGACTCAGACATATGCACTATACTACAGCGGAGATCCGTCAGTAGTGGAAGGCTTCAGTGATGCTAGCTGGTGTTCAGAGGTGGAGAGCGAATATTCCACAGGTGGATATGTGTTCGCCATGGGTGGAGCTGCTATATCGTGGAAGTCGAAGAAGCAGACTATGTTATCTCGCTCCTCCATGGAATCTGAATTCTTTGCATTGGACGCTGCAGCAGATGAAGCAGAGTGGCTTCGGGAGCTCATGTATGACCTTCCTATGGTTGGGGCTCAGATACCGGCGATTCCGATATACTGTGACAACCAGGCGGCAGCAGCAGTGGCATCAAATGAACTCTTCAACGGGAAGAAGAGGACTGTGCGGTTGAAGCACAGAGCAGTGAACGATCTCATAAAAAGGGGCGTCATTGCAGTGATCGATGTTCGGAGTCAGGAAAACCTGGCGGATCCGTTCACGAAGGGTCTCAAGCGTCAGCTGGTCGAGGACACAGCAAGGAAGATGGGCTTGAAGGCATTCTAATATTGTGTCATTATAATCCTATCAATAAATTTTATGTTATTGGTTCAAAGAGAAATCTACCAGATATCTAATTTTTTGATTCAAGGGAGGACTATTGACTGGAAAAATATTAGTTAACAGTGGGCACTTGTTCTGCGGAACATGTAAGGGTTTCGGACCCAGAACCACTGTTGTCTACTATGAATTTTCTACGGAAAATTGATCCTGTGAGAAGGATGGCATAATGCCTTAATGAGTTCTCAGACTGAGTGAAGGTCTGTTATGCTTTACAGGAAGCATGGTGGCGCAACAACCACAAAGGAGTGTTACAACTCCATGCTACAGTGGGGTGACTCCACCATGAGGTTCCCAGGTAGGGGTAATGCCTCGGCTTTGTTAGCCAAGTTACAGGCGGCGTAGCACCGCATATAGGCAGGTAGCCTAATGTTGCATAATCGTAATAAAGAGATGTAGGCAGCACTACAAAGAGGCCGGTGTCCTCATGTTACAGTGGCATGACACCACGATGAGGTACCCAGGTAGGGGTAAAGCCTCGGCTTTGCAAGCCATGTCATAGTGGCATAACACCACAAGGGAGCGCAAGGCTTCATGCTGGGTAGTTTGGCACTACAAAGAGGCTTGAGACCTCATGCTACAGTAGTATGACACTACGATGAGGTTCCCAGGTAGGGGTAATGCCTTGGCTTTGTCAGCCATGTCATAGCGGCGTAGCACCGCAAAGAAGCGCAATGCTTCATGCCAATGACTCTTTATATAGAACTCACCTATAGTGTATGGACAGAGATATCAGACCGTCTCTTGAGGGTAAACTTGTAGACGCCCAAAAATTATACACTGAAACCAGGCTGGCACAAGGCCTTCAATGTGCAGCCAGAAGCACAGTTGATGTCACTATGTGAGTAGGAAGAATTGCAGTTATGGTGCAGAATTCAAGGCTTAGTCCATTCTTGTATCATGCTGTTATTTAACCTATGCGGGAAGATTCAAGTCGTAGCGACATCTCTCCTAATGCATGATGGACAATCACTGTGGGGAACGCTCAACCCATATATTGAGATATGTGGGGGATTGTTGGTATTTTTGCCTTTGGACTAGAAAAGATAGTCCCACATCGGCTACACCAAATGGTGAGTATCTCAATATAATGCATTGCTTGTGTTGAGGTGTGCACATGAGGTGTAGTGAGGCACAAGTTTGTGCCATGTGGAAGTATTTTCCTAGAAGGAAAAAGGATTAAATCCAACAAGGATGCAAGTTAATTTTTGTTGTGCGGACTCGGACTCGGACGCGGACTCCAAGATGTCTCGTGCATGCACGGGAGGGTTCGGGGGGTAGGCGTGGACTGGCACACTTCTATGCTGATTGTGGGATGATCTAAAATATCAAACTCTATTTTTGAGTATTGGTATTTTAGTCCCACATCGGATAGGAGAAGAGGTGAAGTCTCAACTCCACTCTATAAATAGAGCCCCTTGGCCTCCTTTGAAAGATGCACCAAGAAGAGAGTTGAGGGAGTCTGTTAAGTCCAGGAAGCCCGTTCAAGTCTCAAATATTGACTTACGAGCGTTCCAGAAGTTCTCCTGAACTTGCTGGTTCCTGGGAGCTTATCCGTACTGCGGGTATAGCTTTGAGCGCCGGTGTTCAACACCCCAGCGAGATCCGCTCTTCTTCTTCCTTCCTCTTTCTGTTGCCTTCGAGAATCTGAGACTCAACTGTTGTTGATCATCTCTTGTTGCCTTCGAGAAACCGCTATTGCAAACGCGATTCGATTTTTTTTTTAATCGTTTAGGCTACGCAATCAGCATTATTTGCATCTCTTTTTTAGGGATTGCAACTGCATTCTTTGCATCTCCTTTTTAGGGATTGCAACTGAGTTTTTCCATCGATTGTTTGCAAATAGACTAACATAGAGGACCAGTATAGTTAATAAAATTTATAAAGGAAAGGGGTGATCAGTATAATTATTTTTGGAATATAAATAGTTCTTGTAGTACTCATGAAACATAGAGGACCAGTATAATTAATCTTTTTTTTTTTTCTCCTCAACCCAAGCAGACCTCAATGTTTAGATACAGAAGTAAGGATTAACCAGCTCGGATTAATGCTAATATTACTTGTATTCTAGAAGAAGGGGATTTTGAGCTAGAATTTGTGCAAGCAAGAACACAGAGACCGAAATCAGTGTCTCAGTGCAAGCAAAGTTAGTTGCGCTATAAAATTTGAACATTGCCCTAATGAAGGCACATAAAATATTCTATTTCTGGCGAAGCTAATCTCTACTGACAAGTTGACAACACAATTAAAGTAATTGAGCTTCTTGTGAACTTCTCATTTTGGGAGTGCACTTGGTCCCTTTTGACTTCTCCCATTTCCAAGTGAGGATATTTGGGATGGCGTGAAGTGGTAGAATTTGAGAGTAAGTCGTCATTTATCCTTTTTTTTAATGTTTTATTTTTGAAATGTCAAAAATATTAATGTATATTAGGTTTGTCTTCTAGTTCTTCTCTCTTCTCTCTTTCTATTTAGCCGAAAGTGGATGCGGACGAGTTTTTTTAATCATATGCTTATCTTTTGTAATTCGCTTCTCTATGTTACAACTTCTTGAAACTCTTTATTGTTACTTTTAATATTAAGGTTAAAAATATTTCCCAAATATTCTAGTTTTGTAACTTAGTATTTTAATTTTTTTATTATACTAGGTAATACCCTAAACTAGTATTAAGCAAGTTATTGTCCATGTCGTTAATGGACAAGAGAAAATATCCAAAATATCCATGGATGTCTCTAACCTATACTCTCGACCTCGTCGCCATGTTCCTACTGGAGCATGAATCGACTACGACCCAAATTTGTTGCTCGATTGCCAAGTTCGCATCCGATGCGTCAAAGAACTCCTCCCAGTGGGCTCTATTCACCGTCCACCACAACGACACCTCTTCCTTCTTGCAAAATATCGAGTAAGCACATAAGCTCTTGACCAAGCCCGTAGAGCATAAGATTACGATAGACAGCAGACCAACTAGGATACATTGCCCCTCTTGTGAAGTTGATCGAACGATACATCTTCATGAAAGAAAATTGTTGATGTTGGGTAGTGTCATAGCCATATTCCATAATAAGCCATTGATTTACTAAACCTTATTTATTTTAATATTTCTTAATAATAAAATTCCTTAAACAATTTATTTGTATTATTTTTATCAAGAAAGAATTTATAAATAATTTTATAGAATTTCTATTTTATATTTTCATTTAAGTCCATGGATTAATTATGAAATTTAAGATTTTACTTGGACATGCACAAATGTGTCACCTTACATGAGCATTACAGATAAAATTAACATTTCACACTTGTTCCCTAATGATTATGTCTTTCGATTTTTTGTAAAAAAGAGAGAGATAATTATTTGTTGAGGGAGAGAGGAAGAGCTCTCATTGATTACAGCCTTTCCTCTCCCTCATACCACCACAGTCGACTGGCCTTTTTATCTTCTCACCTCTTCTTCTTCTTCTAACACCACTTCACTTCTTTATCCCCTCCCCATTCCGTTTTCCATTTCCCTGTCTCCCAGACCTCCGCTCCCTTCTGCGCATGGCTGTCGCCCACTTGCACATCGTGTGCCCCCTTCAGCCGGACGCCGCTACCCCGTCGGATACCGCCAGCCAGGCACCCCCTAATGCGCCCCCGCATATTTCAACCACCATTGTCCACCATTTATTATCCTCCATCTTTTTCTATCTTTTCCATTCTTTTTTTAAAAGGGCTAAATTACAACTTGCTACCCTCAACTATTCAAAATTTTCAGCTTGACATCCTCAACTTTGATTAATACTAACTTAATACCTTGCCCTAATTAATAGTTTCAACCTGATGCCCTTCTGTAACGCCCATAGTTCGTATTACGTATTTTGGTATACGTGTACGTATTTTGACTCATATTGCATGTCTTATTTAATGGTTATTTTGGCATTTCATTTGCTTGGTTCGGTTCGGTTTGCTTGGTTCGGCTTGGTTCGGTTTTGCATATGGACCAACCCCACCTACCACCCCTCTTTTCCTTTATTAGCCGCCAACCCCTCTCTCTCTCCTTATTTACTTCTTCTTCATTACTTCTTCTTCCTCCATTAAACTCTCTCCACCTACCAGAGAGGCTTAGGCAAGTGCAACTTGCTTCATGGAGGAACTCAAGTTTTATTGTTCCATTTTCTTCTCACGAGATTCTATGACACTTTAATACTTAGTATTTTTAATTTCCATGGCTCATTTCATGTAGATCTAAACTTGTTACAATTTTGGATTTCTTGGGTTTTGATCTATCTAACCCTGTTATTTTCAAGTTTTGATTGTTCCATTTTGTAGAGAATTTTTTTCTGCCCCATTTTGACCTATGGAAGTCCGAGTTCTCACCTTAGATGATAGATTTATAGCGCCTGGAAGATATGGCTTTCATGGTTCTTCTTCTCGGAAAAGTGGAGAAGAAGAACAGTAACAGAGCCGCATGAACTTAGCCGCATGGCCTTTACCCGCATGACTCAAAGTTGACTACTGCCGCATATGTGTGATTCCCCCGGCCGCATGAGCCCATATTTCCTGAGCCGCATAAGCCCCTGCCGCATGAGACCCCTTGTCGCATGAGCCCATGTTTCCTGAGCCGCGTAAGACCCTGCCGCATGAGACCCCTTGCCGTATGAGCCCATGTTTCCTGAGCCGCATAAGCCCCTGCCGCATGAGACCCCTTGTCGCATGAACCCAGTTCCTTGGCCGCATGAGCCCGTGTTTCCAGAACCGCATGAACTTGAATCCCCTCAGCCGCATGAGCATGTGTTTCCCTCAGCCGCATGAGCTTGTGTTTCCTTCAGCCGCATGAGCTTGTGTTCCCCTCAGCCGCATGAGCCCGCCTTCCCTGGCCGTATGCGCCCGCTCTCCCCGAGCCGCATGAGCCCGTTCTTCCATGGGCGCATGAGCCCGCTCTCCTGGCCGCATGCGCCCGCTCTTCCTGAGCCGCATGAGCTTGTTTCCCCGAGCCGTATGAGACCCCCCTCCCTTGCTGCATGGCTATTTTCATAACTCTTGCTCCCTTTTATTATGATGGATTGTTACATTATGCCTTGTCTCATGACCCTCTGTGTAACTTGGGTCCCTTGATAGAATGCTTGTACCATGTAAATTTTGCACATGTTCTATGAACACGATAGTGACCCGTAGTGGTGCACTCTTGACAAGTAACATGACATGATAGTGGTCCGTTGTGGCGCACTCTTGATAAGTAAACCTGACATGATATATCTCGATAAGCTGTTGCGACGGCTAGCATAATATGACAAGAATGAATGGCCTCGACACCGTGGACGATTGTGTTTGTACAATGGAACCAGTATTGTCTTGCATCATGTCTAGGGCAGGGACTCCTGAGTACCACGGTCGGGGGTACCTACTGAAATTGACTAAGGCTAATAACTAGAATAATCTAGTAGTCATGAAGAGATTTCCCATCTACAGGCAATCCCGTAATCTGGACGCACTAGTGGATTTGTAGCCTGCCGACGAGTAGGGCACATTTCCAACACACTGTCATGTGTTACACCCTTCATGAACAAGATACTCGACCTGGATAACCTGGATGGTCTGCAGGACTTGTGGCTGTTAGAATATCTTATTGCATCTTGCTAGTAACTAGGCCTGTGATAACCCTAGTTAGTTAAAGTATCAAGCCGTACTCATTGCTTGGCCATGATTGATTGGATAGAGTTTAGCCCAGTCTAGTCTTGTCTTGATCCTGTACAAGATTCTAACATGACCCGATTGCTTGTGCTTTACTTGTCGATAAATGGTGAGAAACTAAGTTCCGTTCAGACGAAGGGTTACAACCCCGGTCCTTGTTTGGGTTAAGGGTTGTAACTTGGTTATCTGAATAGTTCTATGGTTATCTTATCGTATATCATCATGATTTTCCATATCTCCAGTTTCTATTATGTTATTATGTTTCGTGCTAATTGCTGATTTTAGTTCCTAAGTGAAGCCTCCTTTGTGGCACTTGCTCTTTCTGGGATCTGACCCAGCTGGTTTTGCATGACCAGATACCAGAGTAGCTCTAGAGGATCTACCTATCTTCCAGCCAGATGGTGACCACCAGGCGTAACCAAGGCAACGAGTGGGTTTCCTTTTTGTTCTTCCACTTTAATGTAAAAATATTCTTTTGAGGCGTTTAGCCGACGAGCACGTGTTAGCTCGATTGCACTTACTGTCTGCCTACGGGCTGTAACATGATTGACGAATCTTAGGGTTGATCATGTATGACTGAAACTCTTGTTAGTCTTGACATTTTGTATGACTAGCTTCATGATCATCCAAATATGTAATGTATGGGACGCCTTACTATTATATATTTGGTGCTCTGACATCTTGTACTATTATTACTTGCTTGAGATTGAGACAATAGGCTTGTTCTCGACCTTAAGAGACTGATGGCTTGTAGTAAAACCCTTACGTATCTAGACATCCGTGACCGTATAGTGAGGTGGGTTGCACTTCAATATACGTAGCTGGCTATGTATGCCCCTGCTCTCCAGTATTCTGGTTCTGGGGTATTACATGGTTTAAGTGGTGGCCCATACAGGTCTTGAAAATCAAGATATATGAGGATTACCGAATAGATGTCTCAATCAGCACTCACCCTTGATCTCTGCTCGTATCCTCTGAATCCCTAAATTCTTGACCTGATCACATGCTTGTATCTTCGATCTATCTTGGTCCTTCCTTATTGTTTCCTGTGTCGTCTTCTTCAGCTGCATTATTCCTGGTCCTACCGATCGGCAAGGCGGAGCACCTCCCATGGACCCGCAGCAACCTGGAGATCAAGCCCAACATTCAGGAGTAGCTTCCAGAGTCATGCCTACTGGGGGTCAAGAGCCACCAGTCCAGCCAGTCCAGCTTGCAGAGCCCGATGATGGCACCTTGGTGGGTCTCATCAGGACATTGCTAGCTTGTCAAGATCGTCGAGGCGACGCCCTGCACCAGGCAGTACAAGATGCTCTGAACAGAGGTGGTCATCAAGGTAATAGTACAGCCAACAGCTTCAAGCATTTGAACCCTCCCTTCTTCGATGGTAGCGAAGATGCGATTGCCGCAGATGCTTAGCTGTAGGATATAGAAGTGATTCTAGAAGCGGCAAAGACGCTCAAGAATGAGAAGGTGGCCGTGGTGCGCCTGCAGTTATTGGAACTTGCCCGCAGCTGGTGGGCGGCACAGGCCGTTAGATTAGTGGAACCTATTGTATGGGCAACATTTCGTGAGAGATTCTAGACCAAGTACTTCGATGCTATAGCTCGATACGATCTACAGACGAGGTTCACCAATCTGAAGCAGATGGGCAGGACGGTCGACGGATATGCGGCCGAGTTTTCGAGACTTAGTCGGTTTGCTCCCACCTTGGTAGCAACCGAGTTCAACAGAGCCCAGCGGTTCCAGCAGGGGCTCCATCTAGAGATTTTATTGGCGGTGGAGCAGTTCGAGCATCAGACTTTTGATGCGGTATTGAGAGCAGCCAGGAGGTACGAGTATACCTCCTAGAGGATTGAGGACAGGACCGGAGGTCGGAAGCGGTCTCACGGCCAGATGAATCAGTCTTCAGCACCAGTCCCGGCAGCCAGGGCTTTGACAATCGAAACCCCGAGGCGGGCGGCCTCAGTGACGTCAGTTCAGCATTCAACCCCGACGAACCCTTAGCAGCAGAAGCAAAA
Source organism: Iris pallida (assembly GCA_029216955.1). Lineage (NCBI taxonomy): Eukaryota > Viridiplantae > Streptophyta > Magnoliopsida > Asparagales > Iridaceae > Iris > Iris pallida. The sequence continues at coordinate 1,072,931 of JANAVB010011796.1, read as the reverse complement.
GCAGTCTTCCGTAATGGGTTGCACTCATTGTGGGAAGCCAGGACATGTGGTGACAGAATGTCGCAGAGCACAGGGATTGTGCTTGGCTTGTGGAGCACCAGACCATAGGGTTAGGAACTGCCTGAACAGGGAGAGTTCCTCTTCTTTGACCTTTTCTAGTCCTTCGGTGAGAGGACTAGCCCCAGTACCAGTCCAGCAGCAGTATCAGCCTCAGAGGCCATTGTCGCCTCAGTCACAAGTATTCTAGCAGCAGAACCCCCAACAGTATGCACAAGCCCAAGCCCTGATTTAGAGCAAACAGAGAGGTTTTCAGCAGAGGGGACCAGTACCCAGAAGACATGGTCAGGTGATGGCGATGACCATAGAAGAAGGATTGGCACCAGGTGAGGTAGTGGCAGGTACTATTCTCGTCAACTCCTTCCCAACATCAGCATTATTTGATTCTGGTGCATCATATTCATTCATGTCTGCACGATTCGCGACACAGATAGGACTGGAGCCTGAGTCATTATCAGTAAGGCTCAATATACTTACTGGTAACGGTCTTGTGGGATTAGATCGAGTGTTTTCCTCGTGTCAGATCGTAGTTAGCGGTAAAGAGTTCCCCGCTAGATTGATAGAGTTTCCCATGGCCGATTATGATGTGGTCCTAGGGATAGATTGGTTAAGGAACCAGTATGCTAGGATAGACTTCCATATTGGCATGGTTGTTTTTAGCATTCTCTTTTCCCGAGGCGAAGTTGAACCTTCTCCTTCAGTATTGCGGATGGCAGTGGCAGCAGTGCAGTTACCCCGGATAGTTGAGGAGTTTTTAGATGTTTTTCCAGAAGAGCTTCCAGGAATGCCGCCAGAGCGAGAGATCGAGTTTGCTATCGACTTGATCCCAGGGATAGCCTCAGTGTCGAAGATAGTCTACAGGATGGCGCCATCAGAGTTAGAGATATTGTACAAGATGATTGAAGAACTCAGGACCAAGGGATTCATTCGTGCAAGTGGATCGCCTTGGGGAGCCCCAATGCTTCTTGTGAAAAAGAAGGATGATACATCCAGATTATGTGTAGATTATCGTACCTTGAACTCAGTGACAATCAAGAACAGATACCCTCTCCCGAGGATAGATGACTTATTTGATCAACTCAAGAGGGCAACAGTATTCTCGAAGATTGATTTGCGGTCAGGATACCATCAGATCAGAGTCCGAGAACAGGACATCACGAAGACAGCTTTCAGATCTAGATATGGGCATTGGGAGTTCCTTGTTATGCCATTTGGAGCAACCAATACACCAGCTGTATTCATGGATCTCATGAATCGTATCTTCATGCCATATTTGGATCAGTTCGTGATTGTATTCATAGACGAAATCCTGGTCTACAGCAAGAGTGAGGCGGAGCATGGGCAGCATCTCAGAGTTATCCTTCAGATTCTCATGGAGCACCAGCTGTATGCCAAGTTCAGTAAATACGAGTTCTGGCTCGATCGTATTTCGTACTTGGGTCATATCATCACCAGAGGAGGAGTAGAAGTGGATCCCCAGAAGATCGTGGCTATTGAGACGTGGCCGGTACCCAATCCAGCTGCAGAAGTTCGGAGTTTTCTTGGCTTGGCCGGCTACTACCGGCGATTTATTTCAGACTTTGCTCAGATTTTAGAGCCATTGACCCAGTTGACCCACAAGGATGTGCAGTTTGTTTGGACGGCCGAATGTCAGGATTCTTTTGAGAAGTTGAAGCGAAGCTTGATGACGGCAACCATTCTCACGCTTCCAGATGGGACCGGGGGATTCTCAGTATATTATGATGCTTCCGACAGAGGTTTGGGATGTGTTTTGATACAGCATGGGAAGGTAATAGCTTGTGCGTCATGCCAACTTCATGATCATGAGAGGAATTATCCAACCCATGACTTGGAGCTGGCAGCAGTAGTGTTTGCACTTAAGCTATGGAGATACTGTTTGTATGGAGATAGGGTAGAGATTTTCACCGACCACAAGAGCCTGAAGTATGTATTCACTCAGAAGGATCTTAATATGCGTCAGAGGAGGTGGCTAAAGCTACTTGTGGATTATGATGTCAACCTGCAGTATCACCCAGGGAAGGCCAATGTAGTAGCAGACGCGTTGAGCAGAAGAGCCGGAGTTTATTTTCTCACAGCGCAACTAGAGCTATTAGCAGATCTTCAGAAGATGGATATAGAAGTTGTCCTTCCTACCAATGTGGCATTGATGGCCAGCATGCAAGTTCAGTCCACTATAGTTGAGAGGATCCGAATGGCGCAGTCAACAGATTCTAAGATTCAGCGACTCAGAGCAGAGTGTGAGGCAGGACGCCGGCCAGAGTTATGCATTCACGAAGATGGTACACTTCGACATGGGAGACGTCTTTGTGTACCCAGTGGAGATATCAGACAAGAGATCATGGCAGAAGCTCACAGTTCTCAGTATTCTATTCATCCCGGTGGCACAAAGATGTACCGTGATATCTGTCAGCACTTTGGTGGAATGGCATGAAGAGGGAGATAGCCCGGTTTATCTCTCGGTATTTGGTTTGCCAACAAGTTAGAGCTGAACATCAGAGGCCAGCTGGACTTCTTCAGCCCTTATCGATTCCAGATTGGAAGTGGAAGCATATAACCATGGATTTCGTGACTGGATTACCTAGGTCCCCGGCCGGTAGAGATGCTATTTGGGTCATTATAGACAGGCTCACGAAGGTGGCTCACTTTCTCCCGTTCAGAGTTGGTCAGTCGACGGCTCAGCTAGCAGAGATGTATTTTAGGCAGATAGTTAGGTTGCATGGAGTACCAGTCAGTATCACCTCGGACAAAGATTCAAGATTTATGTCGTACTTTTGGCGCAGTCTGTAAGAGAGTTTGAGAACTCACCTCCAGTTCAGCTCAGCTTATTATCCGCAGACAGATGGTCAGTCTGAGCGTACCATACGAACCTTGGAAGATATATTGAGATCTTGTACCCTCGACTTTGGTGGTTCGTGGGATGATCACTTGCACCTGGTGGAGTTCTCGTACAATAACAGTTTCCAAGCCAGTATCCAGATGGCACCGTTCGAGGCACTATATGGTAGGAAGTGCAGATCTCCTTTAGCTTGGGATGATATCGGCGAGAGACAAATGCTTGGTCCCGAGATGGTAATCCGGACTATTGAGGTGGTCAGACAAGTCAGAGATCATCTTCGAGTTGCAGAAGATCGCCAGCGTCATTGGGCCGATTTACATCGACGTCCCCTTGAATTTTCTGTCGGCGACCATGTATTCCTCAGGATCTCGCCTAACCGTGGCGTCATTCATTTTGGCGTACGGGGAAAGCTCAGTCCTAGGTACATAGGGCCGTTTGATATTCTGGAGCGAGTAGGAGATGTGTCCTATCGTCTCGCTCTCCCGTCGTCATTGCGTGAGGTGCATGATGTCTTCCATGTATCCCAATTGCGATGGTATATCCCAGATTCGACTCATGTCCTTGATCATTCGGAATTGGTTGTTGGTACCAACCTTTCGTATGAGGAGAGACCCGTATCCATATTGGACCGGAGAGAGAAGATACTCAAGAACAAGACTATTAGTTTAGTCCGTGTTGCTTGGGATCATCACTCTCTAGGTGAGTCGACATGGGAGCGTGAGGATGATATCTGATCGTGATATCTCGACCTGTTTGACTCGTAAGGTATAATGTCCTTCTTATGCTTTATACCCTCAGCTTCCTTGCTTGCATGAATGATTGCTTGATTGATTGTCTAGTTATAACTTGCTTGTGATTAATATGGATTGTCCTTGTCTCTCTAGCCTCTTGATTAAATTTCGAGGACGAAATTCTTTTAAGGTGGGTAGAGTTGTAACGCCCGTAGTTCGTATTACGTATTTTGGTATACGTGTACGTATTTTGACTCATATTGCCTGTCATATTTCATGGTTATTTTGGCATTTCATTTGCTTGGTTCAGTTCGGTTTGCTTGGTTCGGCTTGGTTCGGTTTTACATATGGACCAACCCCACCTACCATCCCTCTTTTCCTTTATTAGCTACCAACCCCTCTCTTTCTCCTCATTTACTTCTTCTTCATTACTTCTTCTTCCTCTATTAAACTCTCTCCACCTACCAGAGAGGCTTAGGCAAGTGCAACTTGCTTCATGGAGGAACTCAAGTTTTATTGTTCCATTTTCTTCTCACGAGATTCTATGACACTTTAATACTTAGCATTTTTAATTTTCATGGCTCATTTCATGTAGATCTAAACTTGTTACAATTTTGGATTTCTTGGGTTTTGATCTATCTAACCCTGTTATTTTCAAGTTTTGATGGTTCCATTTTGTAGAGAATTTCTTTCTGCCCTATTTTGACCTATGGAAGTCCGAGTTCTCACCTTAGATGATGGATTTATAGCGCCTGGAAGATATGGCTTTCATGGTTCTTCTTCTCGGAAAAGTGGAGAAGAAGAACAGTAACAGAGCCGCATGAACTTAGCCGCATGGCCTTCACCCGCATGACTCAAAGTTGGCTACTGTTGCACATGTGTGATTCCCCCGGCCGCATGAGCCCATGTTTCCTGAGCCGCATAAGCCCCTGCCGTATGAGACCCCTTGCCGCATGAGCCTATGTTTCCTAAGCCGCGTAAGCCCCTGCCGCATGAGACCCCTTGCCGCATGAGCCCATATTTCCTGAGCCGCATAAGCCCCTGCCGCATGAGACCTTTTGCCGCATGAACCTAGTTCCTTGGCCGCATGAGCCCGTATTTCCAGAGCCGCATGAACTTGAATCCCCTCAACCGCATTAGCTTGTGTTTCCCTCAGCCGCATGAGCTTGTGTTTCTCTCAGCCGCATGAGCTTGTGTTCCCCTCAGCCGTATGAGCCTGCCTTCTCTGGCCGCATGCGCCCGCTCTCCCCGAGCCGCATGAGCCTGTTCTTCCCTGGCCGCATGCGTTCGCTCTCTTGGCCGCAAGCGTTCGCTCTCCCTGAGCCGCATGAGCTTGTTTCCCCGAGCCGCATGAGACCCCCCTCCCTTGCTGTATGGCTCTTTCCATAGCTCTTGCACCATTTTATTATGATGGATTGTTACATTATGCCTTGTCTCATGACCCTCTGTGTAACTTGGGTCCTTTGATAGAATACTTGTACCATGTAAATTCTACACATGTTCCATGAACACGATAGTGACCCATAGTGGTGCACTCCTGACAAGTAACATGACATGATAGTGGTCCGTCGTGGCACACTCTTGATAAGTAAACCTGACATGATATATCTCGATAAGCTGTTGCGACGGCTAGCATGACATGACAAGAATGAATGGTCTGGACACCGTGGACGATTGTGTTTGTACAATGGAACCAGTATTATCTTGCATCATGTCTAGGACAGGGACCCCTGAGTACCACGGTCGGGGGTACCTACTGAAATTGACTAAGGCTAATAACGAGAATAATCTAGTAGTCATGAAGAGATTTTCCAGCTACAGGCAATCCCGTTATCTGGGCGCACTAGTAGATATGTAGCCTGCCGACGAGTAGGGCACATTTTCAGTACACTGTCATGTGTTGCACCCTTCATGAACAAGATACTCGACCTGGATAACTTGGATGGTCTGCAGAGCTTGTGGCTGTTGGAATATCTCATTGCATCTTGCTAGTAATTAGGCCTGTGATAAACCTAGTTAGTTAAAGTATCAAGCCGTACTTATTGTTTGGCCGTGATTGATTGGATGGAGTTTAGCCCAGTCTAGTCTTGTCCTGATCCTGTACAAGATTGTAACATGACCCGATTGCTTGTGCTTTACTTGTCGATAAATGGTGAGATACCAAGTTCCGTTCAGACGAAAGGTTATAACCCCGGTCCTTGTTTGGGTTAAGGGTTGTAACTTGGTTATCTGAATAGTTCCATGGTTATCTTATCGTATATTATCATGATTTTTCATGTCTCCTGTTTCTATTATTTTATTATGTTTCGTGCTAATTGCTAGTTTTAGTTCCTAAATGAAGCCTCCTTTGCGGCACTTGCTCTTTCTGGGATCTGACCCAGCTGGCTTTGCATGACCAGATACCGGAGCAGCTCCAAAGGATCTACCTATCTTCCAGCCAGATGGTGACCACCAGGCGTAACCAAGGCAACGAGTGGGTTTTCTTTTTCTTCTCCTACTTTAATGTAAAAATATTCTTTTGAGGCATTTAGCCGACGAGCACGTGTTAGCTCGATTGCACTTACTGTCTACCTACGGGCTGTAACATGATTGACGAATCCTAGGGTTGATCATGTATGACTGAAACTCTTGCTAGTCTTGACATTTTGTGTGACTAGCTTCATGATCATCCAAATATGTAATATATGGGACGCCTTACTATTGTATATTTGGTGCTCTGACATCTTGTACTATTATTACTTGCTTGAGATTGAGATAATAGGCTTGTTCCCGACCTTAAAAGAATGACGGCTTGTAGTAAAACCCTCACGTATCTAGACAGCCGTGACCGTATAGCGAGATGGGTTGCACTTTAATATACGTAGCTGGCTATGTATGCCCCCGCTCTTCAGTATTCTGGTTCTGGGGCATTACACCTTCATCAGTATAGTGCTAAGTTTTTAGTTAAAAAAATTCTTCAAATACCCTCCAATTTTTCCTCCCCATTCCACCCTTGTCTTGCACCCGCCGCCACCCCAGTGTGCCGCCCGCCCTCCCCACCCTCGTGCCGTCTGCGACCATCGTGATCTCTCCCCGTGCCCTCGCCACCCCGTGCTCCCTCCGCGACCTTGCCGCCCCACACCCCCACCCTTGCGACCCTCGTACTGCTACTGTGCACCCCCTTCCGACAGCAGCGTCGCCCCGTACCGCCTTTCTGCTGTTGCTGCTGCTCACTACTGTTGTTGTGAGACTCATCTCACAGTATCGTTATTTGTATATGGATACACGAGTGTTTACTGTTAATTGAGTTTTTCTAATTTTTGTGATTATGGTATCATGTGATACTCCGTTTTATTGAGTTTTTGATGATCATATTTATTTCCAGACTGCCCGAGACTAGTAGAATACCTTTTTGACATTGCCACAGACCTGTATTAGGACCCGTGTATAGAATGGAGAAGTATAAATTTCTCGAGGTGCGAATTTCCTTTCTTCCGAAAAATTTGTCGAAGATTTGCGGCACACCTCCGGATCGTCTGAGTGGTATTTTTCTGAAGGCAAAAACTTGTTGCGACCAATCGAAAAATTCGAAGGAAATTTGCAAAAATCTACTGGTTAATCCGAACATAGGATATTTGAGATATTTATGATAAATTGTATTCGATACGCGCTATCATCCATTGGTTTATTGGTTCTGAAGTATTATATTATCCATTGGTTTCTTGGTTTTCTTTGATGGACGGATGAGATTGATCCAGATCGAGTCGTGGATCGCTGACGTGGCAGATCTGACTGTCATGATTAATTCATCACTTATATATATACCCGTTCGGTTTATTTCGATTTTTTTTTTCTCTCTCTCTCTCCCTCTTCTATCTCTTTTGCTTTTCTCTCCATTTTTCTTGTGAGCTGGGGGCATGGTCTAGAGGCCTAAGAGTGTGGTTTCTGAACCCCTCTTGATGGTAGAGTAGAAGAGTTAGGCTGGGAGCTTATTTTAGGCAAGTACATCTTGTCGAACTACTGAACATTATTGCTTTATTATTGTTTTCATTTTCTATGGTATTGAAAGTTCGCTATTGTTTCGTATATGCTTTACTAAATATGTTTCTCTTGAGATTATCGTCTATTTGTCCGTCTTTTATCTTGGTTTGAGCTAGGTTTTGATTTTCTGTAAAGTTTTGTTATTTTTTTATTGGAAAACTCGATATTGTAAGTGATACGATTGTTACTACCATGAGACTTATTCCATATGCTATATGAGATTTACCTGTAATATTGGTTGTAGCTCGATTTGACGTAAGCAAGATTTTGACCAAATTGTAGCCCCAAAAATTGTTCCTACCATCTTTTTTGAGTTTTTGCCCAGTTTACAGAAATCCTTGGGTGATGCACAGTAATTCTCGGATCTTTCGAATGGCCCTCCTTTCTCAATATCTACTGCGGCCTATCGGATGATTCGTCGAATATCCGCAACAATCCACCTGATCTTCCAAATGAACTTCAAAATTTCTATCTTTTGTGACTTTGTCATAGTTTCTTGATTTTCTCTTGATAGTAGATTTATGTATATGCAATGACATGTTATTACTGAGTTTTACCTGCCTATTTATCTTTATTAGTCTGCTTGTACATGTTATGTCTTGACCTGTTCATGACTTGCTTGAGCACGTAGTTGCTATCCTGACTATCTTGTACTTGTACTGTCTAGCCTACCTGGTAGTGGCCCGTCATGGCGCACTCATGATTATAGTACTATCTAGCCTACTTGATATTGGCTCGTTATAGCGCACTTATGTTTTTAGATTCCAGAATATTCCTTTTATTGCTTGTTATAGTGCACCTTGTCTAGTCTTGTCTTGTCCAGTCTTGCATATCTCCAAGGGGAATAAAATATTTATGATGGATTCTGCAGAATGCCACACCTGGAATTCTGAACGAAAACGTTAAGGACTAAACAATTAGCTTGATTATCTATATGCATTGGGAGGAAAGATTTTTCGGTTACTTGTATACCCTTTATTCCGGTCTTTACAATGGATTTGGAGCTGTTCGTCGTGAGGGACACATTTCTAGCAAACCGTCGAGTGGGGCAAACTACATAATATTATTACTATAGCTCACTATAGAGTGAGGCTTACTTTTTAGGCTGATACACATTTCGTGGGTGGTGTATCTGTTATATATATATGTACATGCTAGGCCTGGATAATTTTAAAATACTACAAGGCAAGTAACCGATAAAAAAAATTCTCAAACTGCATATGTTAGTAATTAGAATTGTGATAACCTTCTGCATATGTTAGTATCAAGACGTATTGATTCTTGGCCGTGATTGATTGAGTCCAGTCTTGTCTTGGCTAGTCCCGTTCTAGCTTTGTCTTGTACTTATATCTAGATCTCGCTTGTTTATGTACATGTTCACTATTTATGCCATGATTCCTATCATGTACTTTCATGATGTTCTAGTTTACTTTACATGATCCCGTACATGCTTACATGTTTTCAGTTTTCTTTTATATTTCCTATGGTACATTTACATTATTCATGACTATTTTTATTGTCTTTCCTTTAATCTCTATTATGATTGCATGCTGGTTTTAGTTCACAAGTTGGTTTTCTTTGTGGTATTTGGTATCTGGGGTATGATCTACTAGTTTTTTTTGGGCCAGATCTGATAGAAGAACCGGAGGATCTTTCGTATCTTCTCCACTTGATTGTGACCACACGAATCACCAAGGTTGTCACTACCAAAATCCTATATAGGGCTATTTTTGTCAATTTATATTATTTATATTGCTTGAGTATTTATTTAAATTAATTATTGTGAAGGTTTCATATATTGTTAGTTTAGCTTATTAATTGAACCTTAACTTTGGACCCAATTAGATTAGACATGATCACTTGAGCCTACAACATAGGATGAACACAACTAGCCTCATTTAAGTCATGTTAAGCCTAGTTTAGACTAGATATTAATCC
>JANAVB010011796.1:848838-944921 GCA_029216955.1 Iris pallida | reverse complement strand
CTTAATTATATTCTTTTTTTAGATTAGGTTGTCCTTAATCATGACTAGTCATATGTTCATATTCCTTGTGGTTTTGATTACTTCGTATCAACCCTAGGCTAACTAGACCATTCTGGACCCATTGGTACGGTCTGTTCCATCGTTAGAGGCCGTCTTTTATTCTATGACATCCGTGACTAAGTATGCCAACATGATCAAGTCATACAATAATTGTAATTTAATCGAGACAAGTACACTATTGTCTTTGTGCTTATTACATTATAATGCTATCCTTGATTGTGTTTTATTTGATTTCCTATTGGGACACGATTATGACACGGTAGGCTTGATTGTATTATTATTCGTTTATTGACTGTTTAGTGAGTCGGGAGAGGAAATGCCCATTAGATATATGAAAAACCCCAATGAATGTTAATATGGATAGCTAAGTCATACACCTCACGTATGGTTAGCCGTATCAAAAATGTGGATAGCCATCGTATGATGTGTCGTATTAGCCTAGTCGTTCACATGTCGAAAGGTATTTCAAATGCACACTGTCTATTAGTCTTTAGTGTTCATGATTCAGTTATCTTGTTCAACTTATTTTTGCTAGTGATTTCTTGTACATATTTACCGTTTCCAGTTCATACAAATGTTTCCTTTATTTTCTAATGTATCTCTACTATCTAGCTTATTTTGTATTAAGCTACATAAATGCAATAGGGTTATACTTTCCCTTTCCTGACTGGATCGTTGTAGGTGACTTGGCGTGCTTCCAACCTTTGAGCTATGGACTTTATGGGGGAGATAGAGACCTTGGAGGCCGACCTTAGATTCTAGATATAACTTCTTGTATTTATTTATTTTAGCAAATTTTGTTATTGGATTTGTAATTAAAAATAATTATTGTGAATGAGCAATTAGATTTGTTTTGTTGTATTTGTGATTGGCCTTTAGACCCAGACAGCGTACTACCATTGATTATGCGACGTAGGCTAGACTTGGCTACGAGCTCGTATGCGAAAAGCAGGTGCAGGTCGTGGTAAGTTTTTTTTGTGGCCTATGCAGGTCAGTCTTCATAAATTGTGCAAACTCGTGTAGTACCATATTAATCGTACTGCTGCAAGCATGCAATTAGGAATTGCTCGTTCACAAATATGTTAATTAGATTTTAGGAAAATGACTAGTCGTAGGACTAAGTATACCATTGGGAAGTCCTTATTCAATTTGACTATTGGGTAGTTAAGGTTGCTAAATAGGCCATATAACTTAGCCAAGGATTCATTGAATTATAAACCCGATTAGATGACTTTCATATAAGTATACACTATTTGTTTCAATAGGATGGTATGATCAAAGGTGGGTAGACTATGCACTTGGTAAATTAGGACTTCATAGGATTCAATTCCTAATCTTGATCATGTTCAAATTTATTTTGCCCTCCTTAAATATTATCACCATATTGAATTGCATATTTATTTTCCCTTTTTCCATAAGGAATTATTTTTGAAATAATTTTGATTCAATCACCTATATATGTTAATCTCGATTTAGTTTTGCTAGAGATTAGAATGATTATACTTCTCTTGTCTTCAGTCATTTCTTCCTAATAGATGCCTTATTTTTCAAAATTGATACTTTTACGTCAAGACAGATACTTACATTTTTTTGACTTGTTTGAATTTCCAAAAGCTTATTTGAATTCTTATGGATATGGTTGGAAGAATATTTGTTGACTTACAATGGCAAGACAAAAGCACACTATCGTCATTTATTTGAATTATCGAGACTACGTGTTCACTGCAGCTAGCAGCAACCTGACGTGGATGATCCCTAATTTAAAGTAATTTCAAGTAAGTAGTTATCGAACATTATTAAAAGTATATCTTAATTGTCCTATTTGATCTTTGAGTTATTATGTCAATATTATATAGAGTTAATAGAATATTCGATACCATATGATACTTGAGTCATAAAACCAAGGTTACTGCAGTCAGATGTACATTGGCGAGGCATGGACTCTCGGTAAAATGACTTCGAATATACTTACGGTTTTCGAATATTATAGAGACTACAACCTTTTGGCATATGACTATTGATATAGTTCTTATTCTTTTCCTTTATCTCTTGAACCTTTCTTTCCTATCCTTCTATTTTCGAAAACGTCATTTGGTTTCCTAGTAATCTTTAAAACCTATTTGATTTTCTTCCACTAGATTCCTAAGCATACCTAGATCTTGATTCTATAATCATGTCTAAATAATTTGGCTTAACTAGTTGATCGTTCCAAAATGATTTCAATTTTGATCATTCTTAAACGACTTTGATCGTGACTAAACTATTTTGACTATAGTCTTGATCGTGCCAAAATCGTAATATTTTCTTGAGCTTTCGATTCAATCTACGATTATACGTGACCTATTTTGATCGTTATTCATAATTGTGCATAACCGTATCCTTTAAAATTTTGAGGACGAAATTTTTCTAAGGTGGGTAGATTTGTATGCCCACTTCCCAATTTTTTCGAAAATTTTATTTTAGTTTTAAATATTTTTGTTTTTAGTTAGAAGGTAAAATTTGTTTTTGAAATCTATTATAGATATTTTTGAAAAGAAGAGTGATTTGTCAAATTTATTCTAGAATTATTTAATTTATATCTTATGATTTGAATTTATAAAAAAAATTATATTAGATAATTTTTGATAATATTGAAACTCAATTTGAATTACTTGTTATCAAATACTATAGTTAGATTTAGTTAATCTAGTTTATTTGATTTTGTATTTATGAAGATTTGAATTATCCTTATCAATATTTTGATAATTGATTTTATGAAATCTATTTTAAAGTTTATTTAAAATATTAGATATTATTTATGGATTGAGATTGATCAATCTTTTAATTTAAATCTTTGGAGGATTTGTTCCAATAACCTGATTATATTCCTCCCCAAATCAGGGAATCCCTAACCCTATAAGAGGGGGGAGTTCCTTTTGTTCTCCACAAACCAACAAAATTTCTCCACCATCATCCATATGCGTCCGTGCGGCGTGTCCTGTCATCTTCTCCTTCTTTTTTCTTCTAATACAATTACAGTTCTCCTCGTGTTCGACAAGCCCGGACACAACCTCAACCCATAGGTGTCTCGCAGGGCACCAATTCAAGCCACCATAATCCCTAAATCCCAGAAACCCTAACCCTAAACTAATTGGCCGCAGGGACCGATGATTCTGGCTAGCATCCGCTGGTCGATCCATATTCGATGCTACGGCACAGACCTACGGTCGACTCCTTCATGGTTGCCGCCCCATCACGATCTAGAGCCAGACTGCCACCTGCGATCGATCAGCCACCAACCCCTTCACGACCATATCGTCATCATCGCCTCTACCATAATAACCACCATCTTCTCTGAACTATACACATACACCACCATCACCTAATCATGACCGCCTCTACATACCAGACCTTTGCCCACCGACGATCTGCCTTGTGCATGCGTCAAGTCCCGGGCATCCAGATCTGCGCCCAACGTGACCAGGCTCCTCTCTCGAACCACCGGTGACCTCCGTTTCCAGTGCGTCATCATTGTCGTCGTCCACCGTTCGTCGACGAATCGCCCAACGCCGACCTCGAGCGCCGCCCTCCCGGCGAGTCCCTACCGCCAAGAACTCTGCGTCGAACAGTCCCTTCCCAAGCCGGAGCCTTCGATTGGCGATCTCTCTGGTTAATCCCTTGAGCCACTATGGCCATGGAACTGGTCAGGTGAGCTGCTTCTCTTTTTCTTTTTCTCATTCATTCTTAGTTCTCGAGAGTAGTCTGGAGAGACTCTCTCTCTCTCTCTCTTATATTTCTTTCTTAAATATTATGGAAGTAAAGGAAGATTCAATAAGAATTCCTTTTACTTTATTGAATTATTTTATTGTATAGTATACTAATAAGTAAAATATTGGAATTGGTATTAGTATACTAGTTAAAAAGTATTTAATATGTACATGTATTAATTAGGGTTATACACGTATTAGATATACATGTATAGGGTTGTAATTAATTATTATTATTATTATTATTATTATTATTATTATTATTATTATTATTATTATTACTATTGGTATTTAAGTATGGTTTTGACGTAAACATAATTTTTCCCTAGTTTTCTAAAATATCTATTTAAAATATTTTGATTAGTTTTCCATTATCAAAATGTATTTTTAAAAATAGATTATAAGTATATTTTTATATATGAAGAGATATTTTCTTAATAAGGAATTTTGCCTAAAATGATTTAAATAAACTATTTTATCATTTTCAATTATCATATAATTTCTAACCAGTTATAAATATTTTTCTAAATAAATATATATATTCTTAATTATATTTCCTTTTCTAGATTAGGTTGTCCTTAATCGTGACTAGTCATATGTTCATATTCCTTGTGGTTCTAATTACTTCGTATCAACCCTAGGCTAATTGGACCATTCTGGACCCAATGGCACGATTCGTTCCATCGTTAGAGACCGTCTTGCATACTTATGACATCTGCGGCTAATCTATGCCAACATGATCAAGTCACAGAACAAATGCAATTTAATCGAGGTAAGTACACTAATGCTTTTATGCTTATTATTTATAATGCTATCATTGATTGTGTTTCGTTTGATATCTTGTTGGGACACAATTGTGACACGGTAGGCTTGATTTTATTATTTTCATTTATTGATTGTTTATTGAGTCGGTAGGGAAAATATCCATTAGATATGTGAACAAACCACAATGAATGTTAATGTGGATAGCTAAGTCATAAACCTCACATATGGGTTAGCCGTATAAAAAATATGGATAGCAATCGTATGATGTGTCATATTAGCCCAACCGTTCACATGTCGAAAGATATTTTAAATGCACATTGTCTATTAGTCTTTATTGTTCATGATTCAGTTGTCTTGTTCAACTTGTTCTTGCTAGTAATTTCTTGTACATGTTTATCGTTTGTAGTTCATACAAATATTTTCTAATGTATCTCTACTATCTAGCTTATTTTATATTAGTTACATAAATGCAATAGGGTTGTACTTGCTCCTTTCCTGACTGGATCATTGTAGGTGACTTGGCGTATTTCCTACCTTTGCGCTTTGGACTTTACGGGGGAGATAGAGATCTTGGAGGCCGACCTTAGATTCTAGATAGGGTAGACACTTCTTGTATTTATTTATTTTAGCAAATTTTTGTAATATTGGATTTGTAAATAAAAATAATTATTGTGAATGAGCAATTAGATTTGTTTTGTCGTATTTGTGATTGGCATTGAGATCCAGACAGCGTACTACTGCTGATTCTGTGGCGTAGGCTGGTGTAGCACCCAATTTCTAAAATGAGGGTAATTTTGAACTTTGTATTTTTAATTATTTAATAAGGTTATTTAAATCATGATATGATTTATGGTAATTTTTAATCAATTTAAAACTATTTAAACCATGACTTGTGATTTTGATGTTTTGCTAGTGCAACCCTAGAGACTGCATGACCTAGAGACTAACCATGACCATGGGGACCTAACCATGTGATTAGGATGACTAATTGTGACTTTTTAGCCTAGGGGTATTTTGGTCATTTTGAATTTTGTGAAATTGTAAATTGTATTAATTAAATATGTGCTAGTTAATTATTTGAGACTTGTCCTAGAAGTTTAGCCTAATATAGATTAGTCTTGAGGTTAGAATCATGGTTAGAAACTTCCTACTAGATGCCAAGATTACAAATATCTAGATATTGTGATTGGTAAGATATTTTGTATAGATATTAGTAAGGAAAACCTAGTTTACATATAAGCCTTTGATTTAGACTTTAATTGCATGGAAGAACCTTAGCCACACATCTATACATTGCCAAAACCCTAATTCCTATTGAGATGACCAGCCACAACCTAGAAAATCCCCTATAAGTATCATCATGTAGTGTTCTTGCCTCTTTTTAAATACCTACAAAGAGCCCTAACATAGTTCTTTCCCAAACCTTCCCCAATTCTTTATTTCTCCTCCAAATTGGACCAAACGAATTGCGTTGGACTCCCCTACATTAGTAGAGGCTAGTGGAGGCTTGCTAGCAAGGATTTGAAGAGCTTTGGGCAATAGGAGTTCAAAAAAGGATTCTCATTTAACCCTTTACATTGAGGTTTCACCCTCAATAGGTAAAACCTAAACACCTTTAAACTCCCAATTTGTTTCCATAGACGCATCCATTTAGGGTTCTCCTAGGTGTAGCCCAAGTTTGGTAGAATTCGTGTCTATTTTGTCTCGTATCGGACATGTATCGGTGTTTTTGAATATGTGTTCGATGAAATACCACTTAGAAATAAAAGTTTATAATTTTCAAAACTAATTACATAGGTTTGTAGATAATTAGGTGTATATTGCATTTAAAGTTGACTGAGCTGAATTTCGTATCGATTTGGTGTCCAAAATTGGACTGGACTCGCTGTACGATACACTGCGCACATGCCCTGCTGCTCGACACTGAGTTCTACCTACACAGGAGACGTGGACACGAGATTTTTGAGGTAGGTGTTGGGGCAATGTCTGACATTAACCTCCTAAAGTTTCAGGACACCCTGTGTCGTATCGGACACGAAAACCTGCCCGCACTGGTACGTATGGCTGTGTTTTGCGAACAGTGAGCTCTGATACGCTCCTCGTTTGTGGATACGGCGACACTTAGACCCAATTCAGGATGATGTGCGTGTAGCCCTACTCTGGACGAACACAAAGGACACATGCACAAGGACACTGGTGTCGCATGTCGTGTCCTAAACCATCTCGCACACGTGCACGAGGCTGTCTGTGCACGTTTTGGTGTCTGTGTATGTTCTAAGTGTTTGGACACCTCGTGCCCAATTGTTTGGACACGAACACTCTGTGTGACACCACATAATGTGCACGACATGTTATCGAACATTAGATTGATGTTTAATTAGGTTTTGAATGGTATATTGGTTGGATTTTGTCGAGTTCACTAAAACACTAATACTATGTAAGGATATTTAGGGTTTTTCTGATTTACATTAAATATTTATTGTGTTTAAATATGTAGATACTTTACATACATGCTGGATAGTAACTGGGACATGTATTGATTCGAGTTTTGTTCATATACTTCATTTTGAATCTATGATACAAAATGGATTGATATTGAAACTACTATATATGTATATTCATAGTGTAATGTATATGTGTGTCAGTGTCAGTGTTTTAGGGATTGTCTGTGTCCTAGGTTATGTATATATGTTTGTATGCATGTATATATATATGTCTTTTTATATATATATATATATATATATATATATATTGTATATATATATAACTATTTTATTATATGTATATATATATATATATATATATATATATATATATATATCTATATATATATATATATATATATATAGATGAGGATGTATTATATATGTATATATATAGGAGAGCAGTAGGTTTAGAGGGGCTTAGAGTAATTGTGTGTATGTATAAAGAGAGAGGGGAGTACTCCCATTGCAGGGAGTGTATTAGATATGTGGCATGCAGCAACAGTAAACATGCAGTAGCAGCTGCATAGGCATTGGCAGCAGCCTTAGCCTGCATTGACTGGCCTTGGCATGGCTTGGCCTAATTTGGCCTTGGTTTTGGTTGAGCTGAATTTTAGTTAGTTGGTTAATGGTATAAATGTTAGGATTTGGTATGGTTTTAAGTGTTAGAAAATAGGTAGATAAGAGAGTGAGTAGTATGAAAGATTGGTTTGAGAGTGAGTGTTACTTGGCCTTTAGGCCATGAGTGAGTTAAGTGAGGGTGAGTTGATTTGTTGATGAGTGTGAGAGTTGATTTAGAGTTTGAATTAGTGGGTGTCCTAGTGTGATTAGGATGTGGTTAGTAGATGAGATTGGGGTTAAGGGTTGGTAGGTTATGTGGAGCTTTAATTTCACATTTGGGTTAGGAAGGGATACTAGAGGGGTATATGTAAATGTATATATCTATGTGGTTCCTACTAGTCGAAGGTAATAGGATATTACCTAGGTAGTATATACTAGTATAGAGTAATGTTGGGTATGTGGATACTATATTTGGATATTTTTGGTAGGTATGACTTGATATAGGATATTGACTTAGACATGACCATAGTTGACCAAGTTTGACTATTTTGACTAGAAGTCAACTTTGAGTCAACACTTGGCATAGTTTGACCTAGATGGCACTAGGAGTTGACCAGTTGACCAAAAGTCAACTGTAAGTCAACATTGACCCAGTTTGACCTAGTTTGACTTCCTTTGACTTAGTTTGATTTGGTTTTACTTTTCTTGACCTAGTTTGACTTAGAATCATGTAGTTTGCATTTACAGATTTTCATTATTACAATTTTAGTACTTTATAACTTGTTTTACTCTAATAGGACCTATGACACCAGTTCAGACATCTATTCATATCAGTCATACAGGGTGACAGGCGAGTACATTCTCTGACCGTTTCATACTTGCTAGGATTTATATTCTTGCTCTAGATTACTTTATATGATGTTGTCACGTTATTATCACGGATTGGTACTATATGGATCTTGTCATGCGATGTTATCCTCCTCGGGGTGCATCAGATACAGTAGTCATGTGCTTTTCACGAACTTCTTGTATTTCATGTACACCGCTATTCATGTATACTCTTGTACAATCTTGTACTCTCATGATCACATGAACAAACATGATAAAAACCTCTTGTGCAAGGTAACGTAACTTGACTGGATCCTTGTGTATTGATTGGAGAGGGTGAGTAGGAAATGGTTATGTGATCAAAATCCCATCTTGTAAAATCTTATGAAAATCATGTATATGTCCATTGTACACTCACATAGGTTGGAGTTACCCTTGTATTGTCCTAACCCGTTTATATAACCATCTCATGCTCTAAATCACAGGTTACTTACAGTTCTTACTTATCGTGTATATAGATATTTCCAGTTATCAAATCTCTCTCATTTTATATATTTTCCTTACAGTCTATGTATCTTACTCTTTGTATGCTTATATTTCCCAACATGATATGAACTGCATGAGTATTGTGCTCGTTCCTGTCCTGACTGGACCTATTGAAAATATTATAGATGATGATGGCGACTGCCCTACCTTCTATGGGGCATATGAGGGTGACATTCAGGAGCCTGAGGAGAATCTAGCTCACTAGAGGGTGCCTAGTCTAGTCTAGTATTTATAGCTTTCAGTTTGTACTGGATTGTTCGGATTGTTAGTTGAGATTTAGTTATATTCAGGACTTATATTTATTTGTGTTGAACATCTATTTTGTGTGGTGTGATAACTCTAATTATATTCAGTTTCTTCCTTTTTATCTGATTCCATATTGTGCTATCTTCCCTAGACTTGTGATTGAGATATAGAGTTGAGATGTTATATTATACCTCTGTACGGAGATGACAGGTTTATATATCTTGTGTTAGATGTTAGATGTTAGATGTTATAGATAACCTATACAGCGTTCTATGCCGACACTGCAGCGTAGGCTGGACGTACCCACGTTCTCGTGCCCCTAAACGGGGTGGGGTCATGACAGCTGGACTTGGCTACGATCTCGTATCCGAAATGCGAATGCGGATCCAGACACCACCACCATGGCCTAGGTGACCCCCGCCTTGTCGAGTCACGTGCCGTCCCGACGCCATCCTTGCATTGGTCGAGCTTCCGTAGCCCCACCAGACCACCATCACATCAGAGGCCAGCCTTCGCTCTTGTGTACCCCCAACCACCACTGCCATCAACGCCACCACCACTGTCGCTTCCCCCTGCTTCCTTCCGTTCGACTCCAGGTCCGCCGTAACCACCACCGCCATTTCCCAGACTTTACCCAACCAATCACAACCCAGTTACCACTACCGGACCACCACCTCATCGGCCTACCACAAGGACGCAACCACGACTCTAACCCCGACGCCCTATCAAACCAAGAAAAAAGAAATAATAACCTTCTCCGCCGGAGCCGCCTTACCATGCGGCTGCCCCCTTTCGACTGGATCCCACACCAGGCCGCTGCTCTCCACCTTCTCCCACCATTCTTGAGTCCAGCGCCACCGCAACATGACCCCAACCTGTCCAGATCATCGACGACCGTTGTCCTCTTCTCCAGCGGCCTGTCATGCTTTCCCACGCCGACAAGTCGTACCATCGTACGTCTACGAACACCAGCGACGGTCCCCGTGCGCCTCCTTAGGCCAGGACTCGGTAAGCTCCTCCCCGACCGCTCTCTCCCTCTCGATATCTCATTTCTTCCCTCTCTCTCCCGATGGTTCCTCTCTCCCTCTCATTCCCTTTCTCAATATGCTCTCAGTTTTTTCTCTGTCTTTTACTTTTACTTTACTTTTTTTTTGTTAATAGGACCTTAGTTTCCTATATGGGTTTTAGTCCGGATCTAATGGGTTGATATGTTGGGCTTTAAGCCCAACAAGAAATTCTTTGATTTGGGATAAAAATTAGTATCAAAACTTATTTTTGGGCTTATATTTTATATATAAGTATTTTCTAAATATGTTTTATAAATCTATTTTCTAAAATGAACTTTTACATTAAATAAGAATATTTCTTAATATGGTGGGCTTTGTATATTATAAATTGCTTTAATATTCTATGGTCTTTATATTGGGCTTTTGATTAAATTGGTTTTATGAGATATTATTATGTTGGGCCTTATAAATGTATATTGTATTGTTATTTAATAATTTCAAAACTATATATATTTTTTCTAAAACTATATATATATATATATATATATATATATATATATATATATATATAGATATATATATATATATATATATTATATATATATTTTATATATATATATATATATATTATAATATATTATATATATATATGGAGCACCCTGGCGCGGGTTCGAGTCCCCTTGGAGGCATGCCTCTAAGCACCATTAAGAAGTGGACACCCTTAATATATATATATATATATATATATATATATAATATATATATATATTATATATATATATATTATATATATTATATATATTAATTTGGCGAATAATAGTATCGAGTTCTAATAAATGAATATTTCTTTAGAAAATGGGTTTTGGCTAGAATATATTTTATCTAGTACTTCCTAAAATTATTATTTAGGATTTTTATTCAATAACTTTATAAAGTAAATATTTTCTTAAAGGGTTTTAATACCTATTATGTTTCAAAAAAAATAGTTTATAAGTATTTCTCCAAATAAATTAATAAATATTTTCTAAATAAGAAATTCTTTTCCTAAATGATTTTCCCTTTTCGATTAAATCATTTCTGACCATGGCTAATCATATTCATATTCTTTGCGAAATTGGACTTCTTCATATCGACTCTAGCCAAATGGACTTATGGACTTAATGGAAATACTTGTTTCATCAACTCAGGACCCCAGGCGAGTACCTTTTTTGTTTGTTTCCAGTATCGATATTTACTATAATTGCATGATTAGTGATGTTATACTTGATTCTTGACACGCTCGTTATACAGATTAGCAATATATGGATTTTAGTCATGATAACCTATTTATTGTGCTTGTTTACCGTATTTTGTGACCTATTATTGTGACTTGATCCATGTGTAGTAGTCGGGTGGGGAAGTACCAAGTATATGTGTAATCAGATCTTAGACCTTGCTTTATTTTTATGCTATGTAGACCTTGAGGATGCAAATCTTATGTAGAGCTTGCGGTGTAACTATTCCAGACCGATCGCATATTGAAAAGTGTACTTCAAATTACATAGATGGTCATATTTCTTGTTTCATGCTTTACTTGTCCTAATATAGCTTTTGTTAATTGTTTCACTATACTTTTAATGTCATGATTTATAGTTGCCTATTTCATCATGTATGTCATTTCTATTCACTATTTTTATAGTCATTATCACGTATGTGCAACTGCATGCTTGAATTATACTCGTTCTATTCCTGACTGGAAACCATTTTTCAGATAGTCGCCTACTATACTATGCATCCGGATCCTTGGGAGAGATATGGGTATATGCTGAGGTCGACCTAGAGACTAGCTAGATAGATGTGTTGATAGTCGTTTTTCAATTTGTGAGACATTGTATTTTATCCAAATGTAACATTTTAATATTGTAATTTGATTTAGTATTGTGAATGAGCAAAGAAATTATTATGAACAAATATTGTGTATTTGATCATTGAGGTCTAGACAACGTTCTGCTGTCGATTCTGCGACATAGACTGGACTTGTCCATGCACTCATATCCCGAAAAGCGGGTGCGGGTCATGACAATCTCCAACAACTTCTTGGTAGATTTTCCAAAAAATTTCTTCTTGATTCCATTCCATGGTATGATCTACCAACAAATATGTGTCAACCCAACCTTCTAAACCCAAATATTTCATATCTTGATCATGTACGAATAATATAAAAGATCATAACCATGTATCTAGGATTGGGAAAGTAGTTGAATCAAGAACATGCGTGTTGATAGAAATTGTGAATAGTTTTGAGAACAAAGTTTTGATACAATAAATCTGAAAATATATATGTATAAAATCATAAATTTAATTATTTTTATCATATATTTATGGTACTTATACGCCCAAATCTGAACCCTAAAATTGTGTGCCATTAAACTAGGTTCTTGGTTGTATTTTGGGCATAGTTTGGCATATAAGTATGTGCTGATTTTGAGGTATAAAAGGTTGTATATTTCTGAGTAATAATCATGATTTAACATGTTTATATAAGTTTTGATAAGTATAGGTCATGGCCATTTTTTGGTAATATTTTGGATAAGTTTTGAGCAAAACTAGTAGGTGTAACCTATCTAAAACCATGAACAGTATCTAAAAAATCTAAATCTAGAATTCAGAGGTTGAAATTAGTAATCTAAATTATATTTTATAATTTTTATATGAATTATATTCATGTCCTTGTGTTGGGGACTTAACCTTGAATTTTGGATGAAAACCCATGAAACTAGGTCGCACGCAAGGTGGAGCGGGAGTTGGGCTTGAAGCCCAAGAGAGATCGCGACAACTTTTTGGGGGCTACTAGTAGAATGCCCCCCAGCTTCTGCTTCAATCATTACAGCCACGCAGCAGCAATTTCAAGCTCAAGTCAGGTCTAGGGTTCAGCAGTTTTATGTACCAATATGAGTGCCAGTATAGCAGGATCAGTTGTAGCATCAGAGGCAAACCGAGCAGTGTCATTTCTGCAAGAAGCCGGGTCATCTTTAGGATAGTTGTAGGGTGATATTGGCACTCTTTTTGTACTACGACACTACGGGACATCGAGTGAAGGATTGTCTCCTAGCTACTTATCTCTTGAACAACGTGCAGCTCCAAACCAAAGAAGTCCAGCTAGACCACCTGTAGCACCGCATCATGCCACGCACCAGCAGAGGGAGATACCCATCAAGGCAGGACATTTGCGATGGCGGTCGAGGAGACCAATACTGCAAGTGATAGGCTAGAAGGTTAGGTTTGTTCTTTCCTTCTTCTCGTTCCTTTCCATCTATTGATTGCTTGATTGATTTCTTAGTACCTTTAGCTTGCATCTGTAATTTTCATGCTAGAGTAGTAGTGGACCCTAGTAGAGACTGAAATAACATGACACTGTAGAGGCGATAACCATGCATGTTTGTTTACATTCTATATAATTATATGTTGTCTAATTTTAGATAGGACTTCCTTGGACCATGATTGTTGGAGGTTTGACCTAGAGAAGAGTACGACCAACTTAAATTTCGAAGACAAAATTTTTCTAGGGGGTAGGATTGTAACTACCTAAATTCGGGAGAGGGGTATTTTTTAATTCATATTTTATAATTTTGAGCCTAATTATTTATTTTATTATGTATTTATTTACTAATATTATGTTAGTTAATACAGTTAGTGGCTAGCCTATTTGTTAGACTTGTGTTAGTGAACCGATTAGCCTAGACACTTGACTAAAGCCAATAATTAGCATAAAATGATTCATAAACCAACTCATTTGATTAGACCAATTAGACTCATTAGTCATGACCGATTAATTAGAATATATGTTAGATTATTTACCGGAATAGGTCCAAACTTCATACAATTAATTAGCCACATGATAACATTAGAGGGAGTGAAGGACATTATAGATTAGCTAAACATAGCCTATATGACTAGCCATGTATGAAGAGAGAGCCTTCATTCTTTGTTTCATTCCATAGTCCCATTTCTCTCATTTTGGTATTCTCTTCCAAGTAGAGTCATTCCTCCACCATTTTCTCTCAAATCTCACTAATCTTTCATCAATCCCTCTCATTCTCTATACTAGAAGGAGCCTAGAAGCTTAGAGACTAAGAGCACAAGAGAGGTGTCCATTGCTAGGAGCTACGTGTCCTGATCGTGTCTATTTGGCTTTTTATTGGAAATCCATCTCCCAATAGGTATACACCTCATTCTCCTTGTTATTTAGACTCTATTTGTGTTATCGAACCCTTAGGAATTCACCCATAGACTAGGACTACCCATAGGAAGAGTTTTGAGACTCTAATGAATCTCTATTTGGAAGTTACAATAATTTTGTGCCATTTTTGGAGGAATTTCGAGAATGATACACCAAGTGTTTGTCGTTAGGTTTGTTAGAACTAATAGTGTAGATTTGGTTGTGTGTGTCTAGATTCCTGTCCATAAATGGATATGTAGGTCGTGTCATGATACGATAGGACACTAAGTGATTTTGGGGTTTTTCTTTGACACTGCAACATAGGTGTTTGTCATATTACCATGACATGTGTATACATTTACATGTGAGTATATATTCATGTGTTCCATATACGAACCTTTAGTGTAGCAGTTAAGGGTTAGTTCCTTGTGTGTGAGTGTTATACGGAACAGATTGATAGGGTCAGCTGTCGAGTATATATAATGGACAGTAAGGGAGTGATGGGTGTAAATGAATGAATGTGTATGCAGATAAAGGGGTTGAGTGTCATAAAGACAGGGATTTTGTGTAATGCCCCGCTCCGCACGGTGCATTATGCTGAGTCGTTGACTCGAAGAGTTGCGTTGACCCGATTAAGTATCGATGCGAATCGATACGAGAGTTACGTTGTCCCGAGCAACGCATCGAACTAAGTCGATGCGAAGAGTTGCCTTGTCCCGAAGAATGCATCGAGTGAATCGATGCGAAGCGCCGCGTTGCCCCAAAGGATGAGTGCGTTGAATCGGCTCGAAGATTCTAAGAAATCGAATCGACCAAGGCGCAAGTCCAAATCGATGCAAGTATTGATTTTAGTTGGTTTCGTGTGCAGGTTATACTTTGACGCGAAAATATTAGAGGTCGATCTTCGGCAATATTTAGTAAGGGGTCCGCGAAACCAAATCGACGCCTTGCGACGGACGGAAGCGTTGGCACGCTAAGGCAAATCGGACATATATTTCAACAAGCACGAAGTGCTCGAATGGCTAAGTCAGGAGAGTGGCCGTGCAACAAAGTTAGGAATCGAGCCGCATCGGCTCGGCGAAACGGCGAAGGCAAATCGACTCAAGGTGGGAGGATTGACTTCTTTTTACTCCTTATTCGATAAGTCAAATATATCATTGTATGCTAAGAGTGAACCTATCGACGCCACGGGCGTGGTCCGATCGGAGATAAATCATAGTTTGTGTGTCGAACACTAAGTTAAAACAATTGAAATGAAACGTGCATCAAATGCACGAGTCGCTATGGAACATTGGATATCGCTAAGGCGAGCGCCTCGGTGCGCAAGCCGCAATAACATGGGATAACTGTACTCGACGAGTGCCTTAGTGCACGAACCATACCGTGCCTTCGCGCACGAGTTAGAACGGCTAGAACATTGAAAGACAATAGGCGAGCGCCCTAGCGCGCAAGCCACGGATTATTGAACAGGGAAATACGGCTTCGACGCGTTCAGCAAGTGCACGACGCGAAGGATAAATGATAAATATGTCAGAACGTGCTTACGTGCACGAGATAACAAAAGATGGCTTCGTTGCGAAAGAATACAGTTGTGGCATGAATGTGGCGAAACTGTCGGATATGACATAATGTCTCGAAAGGTGTTCGGGACCTTCGGGTCGTTCGGTTGGCGAACATTGAGTTGAGGCATAATGCCATTGAACATTGAAACGAAGTACGAAACGTAAGTTAACGAAGGAAATACGAGATGGATAATGCGGCATGGTGCCCTTCGAAATGTTCGCGACCTTCGGGCGTTCGTCGAGAACATTCGGGCGTTGTGCCAATTGAAATAGTGATAAGCGAACTTGCTTGGTTGTATGAAAGATAAGATGCGTTGCATGGTCATGGACAGCTTGTGCACAAGCTCGTTTTCCTCGAAACGGCATCCGGGGCATCGGAACCAATTCGTCCTAGGGGGAAAAATTCATCGTGCTTCGGCGCGAGGCAGGGACCTTCAGTAAGGCTTGCAACCTAGGCTGAAAGGGTAGCGTCGCATGCCGAGGCATGCGGGACCTCCAGTAAGGCTTGCAACCTAGGCTGAAAGGATAGCGTCGCATACCGAGGCATGCGGGACCTCCAGTAAGCTTGCAACCTAGTCTGAAAGGGTGGCGTCGCATGCCAACTTCGATTAAGTTCCTAGTGGTTCGTAGCACCAATGACCGCATATAGATCCTGCCTAGAGATGCACATATAACATGACAGGGAAGGAATGGGACGTATTCACCTTGCGTCAGGGCAAGGGACGCAAGGGCGAGTGCGTCGACTTGGTAAGCCACGAATCAAACACGAGAATGCTTGCTTGCCTATTCAATTCGATAACATGCTTGCTTTGATAACATGCTTTACGCTTTCGAATATGCCATAAATTGACCCTAAGGAGAACATAGCAAGATCATAAGCTAAGTTGCATGATTCAACATAAATATTACAAATGTCGGTTTGGAAAGATGATCTTTGCTTCAGTACATGCGAGGACGAACGTACTGATCCCCCACCAGCTTCATGCAGGGTGCAGGGAATGGATGGCTCGCAGCGAAGCGTTGCTTGAACGCGTTAAGGCTTGGAATGCCGAAGCGCATTTAAGCGTACGATCGCATTGACTCTCGGACTACGCAGCTGGATTGATGCGGCCGAGATATAGAAGGCATGATGTATGGAACGGTGAAATCCTTTGTGGGCAAGAGAGAACCTGAGTGTTGTAGCCAATCTGGCATATATTGTTAGGCTATCGAAAGCCTTTGTAATCTCAGTTTCGAATATCAATAAAGAGAATTGTTTCGTATACTTGTTTTCCTATCGTTGTAAATATCGAATCAAAAGATAACCATTTGAGAACTTGTCATCTTGCCTTGTATGAGCGCAACTCCAGGCTCGTGCGGCATCACGCCCCCTACGAGGACGATGATTCGGGTGATTCCGGGTCGGGACGTGACAAATTGGTATCAGAGCTCTAGGCTCAATTTCCTCTGGACGCTTGCTTCATTTCAGTTCCAAAACGTTGCCCACCACCAATCGAAATCACTCTTGACTCTACTCGATGCCGCACTGGATGTTCCATACAATAAATCTAATACAAACCATGTAATTTTGCCGCATGTTGTTTGGAAATTACATGGTGTTCGTTAGAAAAGTCGGAAAGGTTTGTTGCTGCAAGTACAACAAGTTGCGAGATAAATTCAAGGATTTGTTGCCGTGGATGCAACATGTCGTGAATTGTAATTCGAGATATTCGTTGGTTGCAACGAACGATACGAGAAATTGGTTGCATCGGTACAATGAAAGTCGTAGAATGTTGCTGCAGCAATTGCCACGCGTTGATTGTAAATGATGCGTTGAAAAGGAAATAAAAGTTGATATGGAATGTGTCGAACGGATTCGCATATCGATTTCGAATGTGCGTTGCGATGAAAAGCGATAAGTCAATATCGAATGTGTTGAACGGATTTGAGCATTGACTTGAATGTCGAAAATAAAAACTTTGCACGATGCAACGAAAGAAAACAAACGTTATAAATCGAGAAACGAAAATCGGTTCGATTGCACACCGAGCATGTGTTGGCAAATGAATGCATTGGCCGAGTTGCGTCGGATTTTGATTAATCAGAGTTACGATTGTGATCAAGCACGATCACTGCGGAAATCGTGAGTCGGAAGAGATCGTTGGTTCGTAAAGAGTACGTTGCGACGGAAGTAACTTGATTTCCGGGTGGTATATGGCATACCACCGATGCAATGAATGGCTCGATTTCGAGTGGTATATGCAATACCACTTGTGCGATGAATTGTATCGACGTTTTGTGAGAATTGCGGAAGGTTTGTCCGCAACGGACAGGATAGCACCGAGACTCGATTGAGAATTTGTACACGGCATGTTGATGCAAGTGTTCTTCGATGATCGGTTAGAACGGTAAGGCGGGACTTGTAACATTGAATGATACGTCAATTGAAAATTTATGTATCGGTGAATGACGGGAACTAGCGAAACGATTTTGCCTCGAGGCAATAATCGGATCGACGGGATAGGAAACTCGAAACGTTGAAATCGAACCGCACGACTTGTGAGCTCGATGAAAATGTTCGACAATACGAATTATAATTGAATCGCATGACTTGCGATCCCGATTGAAATATTGGGCGAGGCGAATCAAATCGCACGATTTACGATTTGATAGAAATGTGGGGCGATGCGAATTGTAATCGAATCGCACGATATGCGACTTCGGTGAAGAGTTGGTTGACGGGAGAAATCGTGCCTAAGAAATAGTTGGTTACGTTACGGCGAAACTCATTTGAGTACGACCGAAAACACGCGAAACTTAGAGGGCGAGATCATATGACTTGAGGGTTCGATGTTGGATAATCGGTAACTCAGTTACACGATCAAAGTATAGCGGGATGCGGGAATCGGAAACGATGCGTATGGAAAAGTTTGTTGCGAACTTGGATGTATGCGATGCGAGCTAAGTTGACGTTGAAACGGATTCAAAGTTGACCCTTACGTTATCGAAATGGATACGGCGTATCGAGATAGATACGTAAGGAAACGTAAACGATGTGAGAATACAAAATAGAGTGTGCCTCGCGCTATGAAATTTTGTAAGTAACGATACGAGAATGAACGAACTTGGTTGATCGTAAATTTTGTGATTAATCAGGGCGAGACTATAAGTCATCGACGATTGCTCGATGCGTATAGCATCTCGTGTGTCGACCACGAAATAAGATAGACTCGAACTCATTGCGAGTAGACGCGTCGTGAATAGCAGAATCAACGACGGAATGCATGACCTTACTCGGAGGATAGTTGCGCTAAGATTGTGCCGATAGAAATGGTTTTGTTCGGAAATTTGGATAGTCGCATAGAATCGTCGGAACGTGATTTGGCTCCGAAATAAGATATAGCATGGTTCGTAGTACACTATCCTTCGGTGATGATCCACAATTATCGAGCGTAGCTTCGGGGCAGCTGACCCTAGAAGACATGACCGCCAAATCAAATTGAATGCTGCAGACCGTAAGATGACCCATGCGATATCGCATAGGGATTGCATCGATAACAAATTAACGCGATGCATGTTGACGATAAGTCTAGGCAATCGAGAATTGTTGGAACAACTTTCGATTGAGAATGATATAGATAGATTTTGAGTATTCGTCGGATGGATACTTGAATGGTTATGTTGGTTGACGATCGAACGAGAAATTCGCCAACGAACTTGGTGATGCGAGTAGACGATTGCGAGAAATGTGCTATGCACGAGAGAGAACGATAAAGGAATGATCTACGAGGCATGTCATTAGATTCGATTCACCTTACAATTGAGCTTGCGTGAATCGAAATTATGTTCGATGTTGCGAGACGGATAATTTAGGAATTTGGCTAGTGAATTCCTACTCGTTAGGAATCGAACGTAAGACGCATCGTAAAGACCTTCGTGTCAAGGCGATCGTCGTCTTGAGCACCATCGCCTTGATGTAAACTTTCGTGTCGGATAGATTGTGGCCTTTGTGCAATGTTAATTTAAACTTGCATAAGGAGAAGTTAAGCACGGTACTAGGTAAGTCACCTAGCGGGCGTAGTCCCAAATGTTGATAAAGAAATCATATCGAGATAAGTTGCATAGCCAGACTTCGAAAATAGTTGGGTGGCGAATTCGAACGCAAGGCATTGCGGAGACTCGTTGTGATCGGATGCGCGACGGCTTGACGCGACGCGTAGAATTGATAGTCCCGATGAAACATACAAAGTGAGAAATGCAATTTTTGAATTGCATCATGTGCCTTGATTTTGTTAGACGATGACGTATGTATCAATATGCATGTGCGCTAGAATTGCGAGAACAAGTAATAGAGCCAAGTCCGATTGAGAATAC
The DNA here is from genome assembly GCA_029216955.1 of Iris pallida. NCBI lineage: Eukaryota > Viridiplantae > Streptophyta > Magnoliopsida > Asparagales > Iridaceae > Iris > Iris pallida. The sequence continues at coordinate 924,566 of JANAVB010011796.1, read as the reverse complement.
GAGATGGTAAGTGATTGAGAATGAGAAGTTACATGTTAGCGTTGTTCGATATCTTACAACTGAGCTTGGCTGAAATACATATATTGGTGGGACGCCTAAAATATGTGTATGATTCCAAAGTAAGTTGTACGATCCAAACGATAGTGAGATGAGATCGTGGAGTGATCTAATAAAACCCTTGGAAATTTAGTATTGGTTTCGGTTCGGGACGAACCTTGTTTTGAGTGGTATATTCTGTAATGCCCCGCTCCGTACGGTGCATTATGCGAGTCGTTGACTCGAAGAGTTGCGTTGACCCGATTAAGTATCGATGCGAATCGATACGAGAGTTACGTTGTCCCGAGCAACGCATCAAACTAAGTCGATGCGAAGAGTTGCCTTGTCCCGAAGAATGCATCGAGTGAATCGATGCGAAGCGCCGCGTTGCCCCAAAGGATGAGTGCGTTGAATCGGCTCGAAGATTCTAAGAAATCGAATCGACCAAGGCGCAAGTCCGAATCGATGCAAGTATTGATTTTAGTTGGTTTCGTGTGCAGGTTATACTTTGACGCGAAAATATTAGAGGTCGATCTTCGGCAATATTTAGTAAGGGGTCCGCAGAACCAAATCGACGCCTTGCGACGGACGGAAGCATTGGCACGCTAAGGCAAATCAGACGTATAATTCAACAATCATGAAGTGCTCGAATGGCTAAGTCAGGAGAGTGGCCGTGCAACAAAGTTAGGGAATCGAGCCGCATCGGCTCGGCGAAATGGCGAAGACAAATGACTCAAGGTGGGAGGATTGACTTCTTTTTACACCTTCATTCGATAAGTCAAATATATCATTGTATGCTAAGAGTGAACCTATCGACGCCACGGACGTGGTCCGATCGAGATAAATTATAGTATGTGTGTCGAACACTAAGTTGAAACAATTGAAATGAAATGCATCAAATGCACGAGTCGCTATGGAACATTGGATATCGCTAAGGCGAGCGCCTCGGTGCGCAAGCCGCAATAACATGGGATAACTGTACTCGTGAGTGCCTTAGTGCACGAACCATACCGTGCCTTCGCATACGAGTTAGAACGGCTAGAACATTGAAAGACAATAGGCAAGCGCCCTAGCGCGCAAGCCACGGATTATTGAACAGGGAAATACGGCTTCGATGCGTGCAGCAAGTGCACGACGCAAAGGATAAATGATAAATGTGTCGGAACGTGCTTACGTGCACGAGATAACAAAAGATGGCTTCGTTGCGAAGGAATACAGTTGTGGCATGAATGTGGCGGAACTGTCGGATATGACATAATGTCTCGAAAGGTGTTCGGGACCTTCGGGTCGTTCGGTTGGCGAACATTGAGTTGAGGCATAATGCCATTGAACATTGAAATGAAGTACGAAACGTAAGTTAACGAAGGAAATACGAGATGGATAATGCGGCATGGTGCCCTTCGAAATGTTCGCGGCCTTCGGGAGTTCGTCGAGAACATTCGGGCGTTGTACCAATTGAAATAGTGATAAGCGAACATGCTTGGTTGTATGAAAGATAAGATGCATTGCATGGTCATGGACAGCTTGTGCACAAGCTCGTTTTCCTCGAAACGGTATCCGGGGCATCGAAACCAATTCATCCTGGGGGGAAAAAATTCATCGTGCTTCGACGCGAGGCATGCGGGACCTTCAGTAAGGCTTACAACCTAGGCTGAAAGGGTAGCGTCGCATGCCGAGGCATGCGGGACCTCCAGTAAGGCTTGCAACCTAGGCTGAAAGGGTAGCAGCATGCCAAGGCATGCGGGACCTCCAGTAAGGCTTGCAACCTAGGCTGAAAGGGTAGCGTCGCATGCCAACTTCGATTAAGTCCCTAGTGGTGCGTAGCACCAATGACCGCATATAGATCCTGCCTAGAGATGCACATATAACATGACAGGGAAGGAATGGGGCGTATTCACCTTGCGTCAGGGCAAGGGACGCAAGGGCGAGTACGTCGACTTGGTAAGCCACGAATCAAACACGAGAATGCTTGCTTGCCTATTCAATTCGATAACATGCTTGCTTTGATAACATGCTTTACGCTTTCGAATATGCCATAAAATTGACCCTAAGGAGAACATAGCAAGATCATAATCTAAGTTGCATGATTCAACATAAACATTACAAATGTCGGTTTGGAAAGATGATCTTTGCTTCAGTACATGCGAGGACGAACGTACTGATCCCCCACCAGCTTCATGCAGGGTACAGGGAATGGATGGCTCGCAGCGAAGCGTTGCTTGAACGCATTAAGGCTTGGAATGCCGAAGCGCATTTAAGCATGCGATCGCATTGACGCTCGGACTACGCAGCTGGATTGATGCGGCCGAGATATAGAAGGCATGATGTATGGAACGGTGAAATCCTTTGTGGGCAAGAGAGAACCTGAGTGTTGTAGCCAATCTGGCATATATTGTTAGGCTATCGAAAGCCTTTGTAATCTCAGTTTCGAATATCAATAAAGAGAATTGTTCGTATACTCTATTTTCCTATCGTTGTAAATATCGAATCAAAAGATAACCATTTGAGAACTTGTCATCTTGCCTTGCACGAGCGCAACTCCAGGCTCGTGCGGCATCACGCCCCCTGCGAGGACGATGATTCGGGTGATTCCGGGTTGGGGCGTGACATTTTGATTGAAGGGTTGTAGCAGCGGGGGTCTCGGGTATATGTAGAACAATAAATGTAGCATTAGCATATAGCAGCAGCTGTAGGGGTACACTTGTACAGACCGTTGAGGTAGAGGAAACTAGGGTCATGAGTTGCTTGTGCATGCAGTAGTAGTGGGGGTCTTTGTACCTATGTACAGTCAGAGATGATAGCCATATAGGCAGGTAATTAGTCTGCAGGTGGCTAGGGGCTAACCCAGGTCAGTATAATCGGGAAAAGGACCTGTATTAGTAGTTGGTAGCAGGAAAAGGGACTAAAAGATCAAACCTGTGTCTAGACCTTGCCCAACAAATCTAGAGTGTATTAGTGTGCAAGGATCGGATTATTACAGACAGTAGGAATGATGTTGTAATGTGTGTGTGTTAGTAGGTAATTTTTGGAATGCCTGTGCGGTTTAACTAGATCTGTGTGTGTAGTAGAGAGAATGGGGCAATGTGTAGCTGCGATTGGAAACAACTAGGTCTGTGGCAGTCTTGTGTGTATTAGTGGCGCGTGTGTGGGTGTACATGAAGGATTGCTATTGATTTAGTCAGCCTAATGTGTATAAAGACATACCAGTATGTATCAAAGAGAGTAGTAGTCCATATTTTAGCATTAATCTGTGTAATGAGCTCAAATGAGCTAGCTAGATAACAATAATGTTTGTGTGTATATCCCTATGTAGCATGGGTATGTGGATTTTGACTATATTGGTAAACCATGATACAAACATATACAAATATAGGTAAATGGGGGTAACAAGTAAGAGTATCCTATAGGTAGTATCTCAAAATAGGTAGACCATAGGATATGCTTTGGATATACCTATGTAAGAGAGGTAAGGCTAAGACATAGGTAATTGGTTTACCTATGTGGGAGTAGGTATGTGGATTTACCTAGGGATGGTAATGGGTAAAGGTGTATGGGTAATCGATGATATCTTGTGTCATGAGAGTAGTGTAGATACATATATAGTTATCAAAATAGGAATATTAGTTTTGGCACTAGTATGCGCTAGAGTAGTATGTGTATATATGTAGGGATATTGGATAGATAATTATAGGGTAAAAGATAATAGGAAAGGTTTGGGTATTACCTACATACTAGATATTAGGGTAATATAGGTAATTGTGCTATAGGTTAAGGTTTGTAACATAGAAAGTAGGTAAGCTTGGGAAATAGAATTTGACACATTTTTGGGAATGGATTATCAATAGGTAAATGATTAGCTTCATGAATATAGGTATGTATAATTATGATAAGGATATTCATCTAGGTAATATATGGATAAGGAATAGAGGTGTGTGTAGGTGCCTTGGTGTCAGGATACCAATTTAGATAGGATAAATGCATAGGATGATGGGCTTGAGTTAAGGTATTAAATTATTGAGTCTATATATATACACACTATAGGGCAAATACATAAGATATTAGCCTGGTACAGACTAGAATACCTTAGTATGGCCAGGTATGGACCCAATAGCTTAGTTTGACCTAGAAATGACTTGGAGTTCTAGTAATGACCTAGTATAGCATGTTTATGATTCCAAAACACTTGATATTTATATTCCATATTTAGGTCTTTGTGGCACCGTATCGGATACTGTTGACTTCACACTGGATCTCAGGTGAGTACATTTTCTGATAGTTTTCATTATTTGATATTTACTATGAAACTTGTATTAGTGATGCTATATTTGATTCTGACACGATGATACTCGGACTGGTATATAGCTGGATCTACAGTCATGGGATGTTATAATATTATCATATTGACATTGTACACGACATGGACATTAGACATTGTATATGATAGTATTGTAAAATATTGATCGTGTATCGTAACATGTCATGGTTGGATCTACTATACTAGTTGGAGAAGGTAAAATTCTGGTAAGAGATGTAATCAATCCCTATTGTAATCGTAAACATTGTAAGTGTTAATCATACACCTTACACATGATTAATCAGGCCACCTAGCTATTGTACAAGTTCCAAGTCGATCGCATCTCGAGACTAGTATTTCAAACACATAGTATTTATTGTCCACATCATATTTCTTGGACTGTACTTACATGTTATGTCAATTTATTTCCATTCATGTACATTGTACTCTTTACCTCATTCTTCTTATCGTACTATTGCCAGGTTACGATTATATATTTGTAGTTATATTCCTTCATCATTTATCGTACTCTCTATTTATAATTTTATAGTTTTAGTCAATTAACTAGAATTGCTATTAGTGGTGTGCTCGCTCCAATCCTGACTGGATATATTTCAGATGACGACTGGCCTACCTATTACGGCCCACAGGGTATAGTAGGTGTAGATCGGGAGACTCTGATTTAGGAGGGTTTAGCTGTAGCTGAGGAGGCTTATTTAGCGACATTTAGGTTAGATTTTACTCGATTTGTCTCCAGTATGATGACTCTTGGCCTGTTATTGTTTTAGACTTGTATTTGAGATTTGTTGACTCTTAGACTTTTTGGACTTGTATTATTTTTATGTTAGACTTTCTTTGGATATTCATTTCATGTAATTATCTTTATCGTGCCATTTATCTTCCCTATAGACTTGTGATTGAGTATGATCATATCATTACCTGTCCTCCATTTGGAGATGATTATCTCGACAGGTTATGATATGTATTGCTAGTTAGCATTGTAGACCTAGACAGCTTTCTACCACCGATGTTGTGGCATAGGTTGGGTGCTGTCACGCACTCGTGCCCCTATACCGAGTGTAGGTCGTATCATGTTTCTAGTGGTGGCCCATACAGGTCGAGAGGTCACAATTAGTATGATGTCATAGTGGTCCTCGATTTACAGAGCTACTACGTGCCTACTATATATGTATAGGATAGGCTATAGGGTAAGGGATACTAATCACAACTAGGAAAAAACTTCTAATCTATTGATTCTTGCAACTGTCCTTTCCTTGATATTTCATTCTTTAAATTGAAACTGTCCTTTAATATATTCTATCTTATGCCATATTGACTTCTTTCTTTCGATCTGTCTTTAGGATGCCGCCTAAGACCAGATCGCAGCATTTGGGACCAGCAGCTTTAGAGAGATCTGTGACATACTTCTCCGAGGATTGGTTTATCGGCCTTCGGAGGCACTCCTCCTCCAGTGCAGAGAACTGCTCCCGAGGTTGTCACGACCTGCACCCAGTGTAGGGGCACAAGAATTAGTACGTGAGCCTACGCCAAAGTATTGGCGGTAGAACGCTATCCTAGGTCACAACATCTAACAATATATAACTGTACCTGTACAATAATATACTCTCCAAAAAGGAGGACAACACAGAAGGTACAACTCAATCACATTGTCTAAGATGGAAATAGAAAGATAAGATATATAATCTCAACAGAGAACTACAAACAGAAAGAAATAAGTTTGGGTGTTTAAACAACACCAAAATCCAAATATCTGAAATACATCAAGGCAAAACAACTAAATAAGATAACTAGTCTAGCAGTCTAATCTAGACAAGGGGCAAATCCTCAGCAACTGTTGGATCCTCTTGGGGGTCCAAGTCACCTGTGTCATCTAAGCCAGTACCATAATATGTGGTAAGAATTCCTCATTCTCTGTAATATTTTCAATAAGTCCAATCAGGACAGGAACGAATACATATCTCTCACACGGTTCATATCATGACAGGAAATATAAAACAAGCTATAGAATAAAATACATGAAATGCTGTAAGAAATGAACATGAAGACTAAAGGAATATATGATAAACTGAAATACATATATGGTAAGTAAAGACTGTAAGTGACTAAGTGAATTAGAGCACAAGATGGTTATGTGAACAGCTTGAATTGCACATGACTAAGCTACAGAGTTTGCAGATGATTACCTACTTTGAAATTATTTACATGACCACTTCTACTCCCCCGTACCCCAATCAATACACAAGGATCTAGACAGGTTATGTTATTGTATATGAAAGTTTATATATGAAGCTCATGAGATCATGAGAGTATATGAGAGCACATGAGTGTACATGAATAATAAGAGTCCAAGGAATACACGATGTTCGTGAAAAGCACATGACATGATGTATTCGATACACCCGAGGGGGATAACATCTCATGAAAAGATCCATATATTACTAATCCATGATAACATCATGACAACATCAAGTAAAGTAGTCTATAACAAGAATATAATTTCTAGCAAGTATGAAACGGTCAGAGAATGTACTTGCCTGATAATCTGAACAGCTGATGAGAAAAGATATCCGAACCGGAGTAGCTGAGTCCTATTTAGAGAAATCACAAGTTACAAAGTGTCTAATATGAATTAAAGGAAGTTTACAATGCATCCTATATGATTCTAGGTCATTCTAGGCCAAAGTCAACTCTTGGTCAACTCTGGGCAACCATTCTAGTCAAAATAGGTCAAAGCTAAGTTAACTAGTCAATTAGTCTAGGGTTTGGTCAAACTTAAGTTAACTAGTCAATTTAAGTCTATTTGGTCATATTTTACCCATATTTTGATTGGTCAACTAACTAGTCAAACCTTGCCTAACTAGGCCTATAGGTCAAACTCTAAACTAACTCACTAACTATGGCTAATATCTTATACCAATAGCTATATATATATATATATAGATATATATATATATATATATATATATATATATATATATATAGCAATATATATATATATATATATATATATATATATATATATATATATATATAATATAATATACCCGGGCGGCCGCCCCGTCCTGCCTTCGGTGCCGACCCTCCTCGGCGATCCCGGCCGTCCAGGCTTCCTCACGGCGGCGGCGCTCCCCTCCCGCAAGAGCCACGACGAGTCCCCGCTGTCCGGCGCTTCCTCCGCCGGATGCTGGCCCCTCGTCGGTGACTGCATGCGCCCGTCCGGAGGTCGAGCTCCGCTCCCTCCCCGACGTTCCCCTCCTTCCCTGCGGCGGCGCCCGGGCTTCCAAGCCCTCTCCCCGCCCCTCGGCCACCCCTTCGCCGGAGCTTCCTCCAATCCCTCCCTCCCCCGTCCCTCGGCCTTCACTTCCCCATCCCCCCCGATCGCCGGCGGGTGCTGGTGGTCCTTCACCTGGCAGCTGCCGACCCCCCATCGCCAGCGCCACCCACCCACCCCGGCTCCGTGTGCCGCTGGAGCGTCCGGCCTCGTTGGGCGCGTTGGGGCGGGGCCCGAGGTGCCCCCTCGTGGACTGCGCCCGCTTCGGGCCGCGCGCCCATTCTTTGGGCAGTGCCCCGCCACGTCCCCCCCCTTTTTCAATTTTGAATTATCCCATTCAAAAAAAAAAAATCCTAGCTGTGTACCCACACGCCCCTTGGGCCGAGCGCCCACACCCTCTTTGATTTCTGATTTCGAAATCTTTCGAAATTTCCTAATTTCTCCGATGTATTTTCCTCTTTGCTTAACGAACATTTTGTGTGTTTGGACCTTGTTGACCAGAGCCCGTTTGTGTAGGTTGGCTCGGTCACCTCTTGTAATGCTCTTTTTGAGCCCCTTATTTTCAAAAAATGCCTTTGTTAAATAATATATATATATATATATATAGATATATATATATAGAGAATATATATATATAATATATAATATATATATAATTTATATATATATATATATATATCTATATATATATATAATAATATATATATATATATATATATATACACACACATACATACATACATGTATATATATAAAGGGAAGGAAATGAAAAGCATGTGTGCGTGTGTGTATATATGAAGTGCTGGTAGGGGGGAGGGTGGTTGAAAACCATCTCAGGAACCACTAAGTCAAAACAATTACTCCAACTATAACCTATATATATAATATAGATATATATATATAATATATATCTATATAATATATAATATATATTATATATATATATATATATTAATAATGGCTAAAGCCTTCATTGAAATATTAAAAGATAGGTTGGAACCGGGAGATAGCCCAAGTTCCTACAAGTTTCGGGTGAAACCCTGAACATATGTCCTGACGCTACGCGTCACTAACCAAAATTTTATATATTATAAATATATATTATATATATATATATATATTATTAATATATATATATATATTGGGAGACAATCCAACTGGGATCCAAAACTTTCGAATTACGAAATTTGAAATCAGCTGTAAGTCGGTTGCACCGGTCCCGAGGGAGGGAAATGGTACGCTGCCAAAGGGGTTGGACACATGCCCTAGGCGGTGGCGGCGCGACGTTGGCGCGAGGCGCGAGGTTGGCGTGCGGCCCGAGGCTGGCGCGCGACGCGAGGGAAGAGGAGAAGCGGAGGAGGGGCTGGGCCAGGGGCGCAGGGGCTCCCTGCGAGAGGCCGGTCGTCTGGGGAGGGACAACCCGGCGGAGGAGGGCACCTCCGGGGGGTCGGCACGACCGCCGGCCGGAGGGAGGTTAGCACCGGCGGAAGAAAGTTGGCACCGTTGGAGGAAGGGATCCTGCAGCCGGCGAGGCGCGGAGGGGGAGAGAAGGGGGGGAGATAGGGAGGAGGCGGGGAAGACGGGGAGGGGGATACGAGGCGACGTCTGCCGCCGGGGGCGGGCAGGGCAGCGCTCGGGGGGCGGAGGGGGGAGGGGGGGGAGGGAGGGAAGGGGAAAGGAGGGGGACAGGCCGCCGGGCGTAGGGAGCAGCGGGCTCTATCCGGGGTCCTAGGCCGGCCGGCTGCTAGGGGAGGGAGGGAGGGGGAGAGGGGGTGGGAAAAAGAGGGGGGTGTGTTATGGGCAGCGGAGCATCGACGGGGGCCTCCGCGGAGCGCCGATCACCGGAGAGGGCGCCGACTGGAGGCGGGGGACCGGGATGCCGTGAGAGGAGGGGGGCGTCACGAAGAGGGGGGGACGGTGGTGTCAGTACCGCCGGACGTCCGCCCGACGTCGAAGGGGGGAAGCGATGCCACAAGGGCCCACGAGGGGAGGGGCTCCGGTGCCAGGGAGAGGACGGGGCCGCCGGGTGGGGAGTAGGCAGGAGGAGAGGAAGTCGGCGCAGAGGAGTGGCCGGAGGCTCAGCCGGGGGGCTGAGGGAGGAAGAGGCGGAGTTAGGCCACCGCAGGGAGCGGGTGGCCGGGGACGGAGTGGGGTGCGCCGCCGCGGGGAGCCACCGGCGGCGGGACCGAGGCGGGGGACCTCGAAACTGGGGGGGGAGGAAAGGGGAGACCGCTCCGGTGAAGCCAGGGACGGGGTCGGGGGGGCCCGTCGGAGGGAGGTGTGCTGCCGACGACGGCACACAAAGAGGGTCTGCAGGCCGCCGGCGACTGCACAGGGAGAGGAGGGGTCTCAACGGGTGGGGAAGCAGCCGAAGGATGGCCGGGCCTGGCCTGGTTGTGCCGGCGCCAAGGGCGGTGAAGGGGTTGGTTGGGGAGGAGGGTGGGAGGGGAAACCCTCGGCGGGGAGCCGGCGGTGAAGCTCCACGGCGCTGGCCAACCCGGATGGGAGGGGGGTCCACCGAGGGAGGCGAAGAAAAAGAGGGGAGTCGCCGGCCCTGGCAGGCCGATCGGCCAGCCCTGCCAGAGGATCCCGGCGGGCGGCGTAGCCAAGAGTAGGCTCGCCCTCTTTCTCATCCTTATTATATAAATATATATATATATATATATTAGGATATAAAGGAAAATCCAAATCAAATTCACAATCTAACACATATCAACCCAACTCAAACACAAAATGGAATTCAAGTTTGAATCAAGTCAGAAAAACTGAGTTGAAACTCAATTTCAGAAATTTTGAGTAACAAACCAACTCAAGATATCAAGTATTCAATTGAAAACCGAAAACTCAATACACTAATCCAACTCAAAACCTAAAATCTCAAATACACATCCATACACGGTGCAAACTGGAAACAGGGAGGGGATGTTTGTGTGTGTCATGCTCGTGTCCATACCGAACCAAAACTGTATCCAAGTGTGTCCAAATAGTGCGTATCCGAAACTGTGTAGTGTGCGTGTGTGCGGGGTGTGTCGAGCAACCCCGAGACTCATGTGTCCAACGAGAAGCCTTGTGCTCATGCCAGGGGGTAGCTAGGGTGTCAGGGTACGTGTCTAGGTGACTACAATGTGTCCAAGTCAAGCCGTGTCGTGTCCACATGCGTATCGGGGAGGGGCTGCACATGCGGGTGCGGGCGGCCTCGTGGGGAAGGTATCGGCCAACCTAGGACACGACGCACGACACACGCCACCACGTGCCTCGTGGTCGAGTCTGTGGGTAGCCTATGTATAGGGCTAGGTGTAGGATACCCAATTTCGAGTCCACGTATCCTCGTGTCCGCGCTACAAATGCGTGTCAAGGTAGATTTTTCGCACGTGTGCATAGCAGCCCGAATCCATACAGCCTCGATAACTTCCCAAGCACTCCATCATATCACCCAAATTTTGGAAGTATGATGTCAGGCATAGACCCCACGTGTCCACCAATTTTTACCCCAAATCGTGTCGTGTCCATCGAGTTATGGCACTCGAGAGGCAGGACAGTGCACGGAGGCTCATGCTACGTCACCGTGTCCGATTTGGACACGAAAACCTTGCCAAAACAAACTCAGAAATATGATTTTGGAATCCCCTCATATAGGGCTACAAATATATGAAATTAGTTTTGAAAAATAACAACTTTTAATTCAATTAGGCATTTCATCAAACACATGTTACAATTCACCGACACGCCTCCGGTACACATATCAAAGGGACACAAAATCTTACCAAACTATGTCTACATGTCTAGGGTACCTAGATGCATGCTTCTATGAGGAGAAAATAGAATATTAAAGTGTTTAGAAGCATTTACCTATTAAGAGTTGAAATCTCAATAAAAAAACACTCCAAAATGCCTTGACACCCAAATCCTACGGTCAAACGCCTCCAACTCCTTGCTAGCTATCCTCCAGCAAACTTCTCTCCTCCCAAGGATCGCAACGCAATTCGTTTGGTCCAAACCGGACGAATGATGAAAAACAGGCTACTTTGAGGGAAGTGGAAAATTAGGGTTTGTAAAGAGGCTTGGCGGCTACAAGTTATGAATACATAGAGGGGGGGAGGCTGTTTGGCCGGCCACATGCTGCTGCTAGGGTTAGGGTTTGGGTTTAGGTATAGGCCAAAAACTTCACTTAAGTCTAATAGAAAGCCTTTTAGCAAAAAGCCCAAAAGCAATATGTTAAAAAAACTAAAATGAATTCAAAAAGTTTCCTAATTAGGACTAAAACTTAAATTCAAATCTAACTTGATAAGTAAGTTTCTAAAGTCATGGTTAGTTATGTTTAAACCGACTACTAACACAAAAGCACCAATTAAAATATTATCAAAAATTCAAAATCACACAATTACAAAAACACTCCTAATCTAGAAAAGTGGTAGTGACAAATCTACCCTCCTTAAAATAATTTCGTCCTCAAAATTAAAGACAAAACTGAACAGATGAAAGGATAGAAAAATCATCCCTCAAGGCTGAAAATGATAAGGGTATCGCTCGCACATCTCATCCTCCTCTCCCAGATAGACTCACCTGGAGAGTAATGCCTCCATGCGACGTGAACCAAGGGTATCGTCCGGTTCCTCAGTACCTTCTCCCGTTGATCCAGAATCTCCACAGGCTATTCTGGATAACTAAGAGTAGGGCCCACCTCGATCTCGGAAATGATCTAGTATATGGCTGGGATCTGCCACGTACCGTCTCAACTGCGACACATGAAACACGTTGTGAACTCCCTCAGTGCAGGTGGCAAGTCTAGTCTGTAAGACACGGCAACGACTCTCTCGTGGAAAAAAGGTCCGATGAAACGTGGGCTAAGCTTTCACCTCACCAAAGCGAATAGTGCCTCGTATCGGAGATATCCTCAGGAACACCAGATCTCCAACCTAGCACAAACATGATCTCAAACTTAACTATAATAATCACATGATCAAACAAAATTGCAAGACAAACAAAATCCTAATCCTAATTCTAAGTTGTACCTCAAACTCCAAAGGTCTCTGGTGGCTATCGATCCAATGTCGCTGCTGTCCTGCACCACGCGAAGTCGATCTCTGATGATCTTCACCTTCTCGGCTGCGTCCACAACCATCTCAGGTCCCAATAAAGCTCGATCTCCAATGTCATCCCATGACAAGGAGTAGACATCTACGCCCATACAATGCCTCAAATGGTGACATCTTAATGCTGGCCTGGAACTGTTGTTGTATGCAAACTCCACCAAGTACAAATGATCGTCCCAAGAACCTCTAAAATCTTTGACACAAGTCTGCAGCATGTCCTCGAGTGTCTGAATAGTCCTCTCTGACTGTCCGTCGTCTGAGGGTGGTATGCAGTACTAAACTTGAGCTGAGTGCCCAAACTAGTATGCAGACCCTGCCAGAAATAGAAAGTAAAGCGACTATCCCGATCCGAGACAATGCTCCTCGGAACTCCATAAAGTCTGACAATCTGACGCACGTACTCTCTACTAGCTTCTACATAGAATCCCACTTTGAATGGCAAGAAGGGGGCTGATTTGGTCAACTTGTCAACGATGATCCAAATCATGTTTTTTCCTCCAGGTATTCGTGGCAATCCTGAAACAAAGTCCATAGTAATATGTTCCCACTTCCATTCCGGAATGGGCAATGGCTTGTAACAGTCCTCCTGGCCTTTGCCTCTTTGTCTTTACCTACTGGCAGACTAAACATTTGGCTATGAAGCGTGCTACCTCCCGCTTCATCCCATACTACCATACAAACTCCTTTAGATCCCTATATATCTTGTTGGCACCTAGATGCATAAAATACTGAGAACGGTAAGTCTCATGTATAACTTGCTCCCGAAAGTCTCTACTAGGTACACAGAGCCATGAACCGTGCCTCAATGTGCCATCCTCTGCAATGACAAACTCATCCACAAGTCCTGCTCGAACCTGCTCTCGAAAACACCGTATAGCAGCATCGTCGAACTGAGTCAACTTGATCCTCTCCATCAAGTCGACTGAATATGTAGACCCCACATCTATATCTCCACTCTCGGCACTATCATCTAGATCTCCAGGCTCTCCAGATCTGCTAGCAAGTGAGGATCTACAATCAAACACATGGCTACCGGATACCTGCTCAAGGCATCGACAACCACGTTGGCCTTCCCTGGATGATACTGTAATGAAATGTCGAAGTCCTTCATCAACTCCAATCATCTCCTCTGCCTCATGTTGAGCTCTTTCTGGGTAAACACATACTTCAATCTCTTGTGGTCTGTGAAGATCTCCACTCGCTCTCCGTATAAATAGTGCTTCCACGACTTAAAAGCAAAAAAAATTGCCGCCAACTCCAAATTATGGGTAGAGTAGTTCTTCTCATGAGGACGTAACTGCCTGAAAGCATAGGCAATCACCTTCCCATGCGGCGCAAGACACAACCCAGACCCTTCCATGAGGCGTCACTGTAGATAGTGAACCCACCTGATCCTGATGGCAATATTAGAATCGGGGCTGTCGTCAACTGCTTCTTCAACTCATCAAAAGCGACCTGACACTCCTCTGACCAGATAAACTTTGTGTCCTTCGGGTCAGCTAGTCAATGGCTCTGCAACCCAGGAGAAATCTTGGACGAACCGCCTGTGTAGCCTGCCAATCCCAGGAAGCTTCTGATCTCCGCAACTGAACTCGATGTTGTCCATGCCTCAACTGCCGTGATCTTCCTCGGGTCGAATGAGATCCCATTCCCGTTCACAACATGACCTAGGAAATCAACTCGATCCAGAAGAACTCACACTTCGAGAGCTTGCCATAAAGCTCCTCCTTTCTGAGAGTCTCCAGAACTACTCTCAAGTACTCCTCATGCTCCTTTGGGGTCTTCAAGCACACCAAGATGTCGTCGATGAATACCACCACAAACTTGTCCAAGTACTGGTGGAATACCTTGTTCATCAGGTTCATGAATACCGACGGGGCGTTAGTTAACCCAAACGGCACGACCATGAACTCAAATTGGACATATTGTGGACTGAATGTTGTCTTCGGAATGTCCTTCTTCACCTTTACTTGATGGTAACCTGACCTCAGATCAATTTTGGAAAAAACCCTCGCTCCGCTCAACTGATCGAACAGATCATCGATCCTCGGCAGCGGGTACTTGTTCTTGATCGTGAGACTGTTGAGAGCCCTGTAGTCGATACACATCGTACTGATCCATCCTTTTCGGTACAAAGAGTACCGGTGCACCCCACGGTAAAGAACTCGATCGAATGAAACCTTTGTCCTACAACTCATCCACCTGCTTCTTCAACCCTACCAGCTCGCTGTTGTTCACTCTATAGATGTGCTGAGATATCGACTCTGCGCCGGGCACCAAATCTATAGAGAACTCCACATCTCTGTCTGGAGGTAACCCTGGCAACTCCTCCAAAAATACATCCATGAACTCAGCTATCAATAGATGTGCCACGCACTGCTCCTTTACTGAGACTCCGCAGAAACTCTGTTGCTCTGCTTCGTCTCCCATCTGGATAACTCGAACTCTGGCTCTCCTAGCGAACAGAAAAGAACTCTGCCACCATGATAATCTACACTAGAATGTGCATGCTCAACCAATCCATCCCGAGTACTATATCGTAGTTCGATAATGGCATTACGAACAGACTCACATCCAGTTCTCGGCCTCCCAAAATTACTCTCCGATCCTTGCAAATACTACTGACGAGGATGATACCACCCCCAATGTGATCTTGCAAGTCCTAGGTAATGATCCAGAAGAAAGATGGTGTATAATAGCAAATGATACAGACACAAAACAAAAAAGGGCAAACGGTATGATCAAAGGAGGACAGTTATTTCAAAAGAAGGCAATTAGCAGCAAGAATTAGATGGCAGGAATTAGATAGAGTTTTTTCTAATATGATTGAGTACCTTAAGACTTATATCCTTTATATACTGCAGGTTGTAGTGATACTCTAGTTCGAGTACCACTACGAAATCATACTAGTTGCGACTCTCTACTGGACCTGCGTAGGCCACCACTAAAAACGTGTCACGACCCGCACCCAGTAGGGGCACAAGAAGTGGGTACGTCGATCCTATGCCGCAGTATCGACGGTACAATGCTGTCCTAGGTCACAACATCTAACAATATATAATTGTACCTGTACAATAATATCTTCAAAAAGTAGGACAATACAGAAGGTACAACTCAATCACAATGTCTAAGATGGAAATAGAAAGATAAGATAGATAATCTCAACAGAGAACTACAAACAGAAAGAAATAAGTCTGGGGTTTAAACAACACCAAAATTCAAATATCTGAAATACATCAAGGCAAAACAACTAAAATAAGATAACTAGTCTAGCAGTCTAATCTAGACAATGGGCAAATCCTCAGCAACTGCTGGATCCTCTTATGGGTCCAAGTCACCTGTGTCATCTAAGCCAGTGCCATAATATGTGGTGAAGAATTCCTCCTCATCCTCATTAATATTTTCAACAAGTCCAATCAGGATATGAACAAATACATATCTCTCACAGTTCATATCATGATAGGAAATATAAAACAAGCTATAGAATAAAATACATGAAACGCTGTAAGAAATAAACATAAAGACTAAAGGAATATCTGATAAACTTAAATACATATACGGTAAGTAAAGACTGTAAGTGACTAAGTGAATTAGAGAACAAGATGGTTATGTGAACGGCTTGAATTGCACATGACTAAGCTACATAGTTTGCATATAATTACCTACTTTGGAATTATTCACATGACCACTTCTACCCCCCGTACTCCAATCAATACACAAGGATCTAGACATGCTATGTTATTGTATATGAAAGTTTATATATGAAGCTCATAAGATCATGAGAGTACATGAGAGCACATGAATGTACATGAATAATAAGAGTCCAAGGAATACCTGTAATGCCCCAGTCCCACAATATATAGGACTAAGTTCGTCAGCATGCCAGCTGCACATATACGAAGAATACACCAATATGTGGTATCCTCGTATTTGTACATAAGTTGTAAATAATATAACATGATAAGCCACGATATAAATAACTATATCTCATCCACAGCTCAACACAGAATGAATAATAAGTCTCAATAATAAAAGAAGTCAAGAGATAGCCGAGTGGACATACCCACTCCAAATAGCTAAGAAAATAGTCTCAACTAAATGGAGTCCAACCTCCTCAAAATAGAAAGATGAAGATAAAAGGATATCCACTACATAGTCTCCGATAATAAAGAAAAAATAAGTATCAGCGGGATATGCCTCGTCATCGATGTAAGAAGGATCCAAAGCTGCTCCGTACTCCTGGGGATAGTCCTGCTCGTCTAATCCTGGAGAGATCACCAGGTCCTCAAAGGGACGTAACAAGATACAAAAAAATATACCGAAATAACTGAATGTGTAAACATGCAACTATGACACTACAGGATCTCCTAACCGTCTACGTAAGATGCACTTTGAGGACAACGTTCTATGCAAGGGCTATAGGATCAACAGAGTAAATAAAGAATCGCAGTAAGTAGCGCTCATCCGAGTCGCTATGGCTAGGGGCAGAAAGTAGCGCTCATATGAGTCACTATCGGCCCACAAATATGTGTAAAAAGTAAATGTAGCCCCTACACTAGTAGCTGTCCCCTCCCTCCAATGCTTCTGTCCAAGATATATCCATAACCTGTCCAGTTGGCAACTGCTATGGCTTCTAACTCGACACACTAATAGCAGTTACCTCCTATCCGTCGTACGACCCATATGTATTGATGGCCAGTTGAGTACGCAGGTCCATGTCCTATATGAACTCACTCATTACGTGATGCACATGTGTCAAGGCCATAAAAGATATGAAAATATCCCACACTCATAAGGTGGTCATCTAACACCCGGTCGATATGCATAATAAAGTATAAAAATAACAAAACGACTAAATCTAGTTGTCCGCACCCAAGTGTGACTTGGACGCACAATATAAACAAAATGACAAATAAAAGAAAGAAATAAACAATAATAAAATATACTAAAAATAAATGAGCACAATCAGAATCTATGGTAAGGTATACTTGCCTGTGGTGCGAGGAAGTCAATTCAATAGCCGCAAGCGGCAGCACCAAAAACTCATAATTTACAGATGACTCCGGATGCTGAAACAAATATCAAAACATTTCCGGTGTAAAAGATATCTCTAGAAAACGCCTATCCGAAAGTCAAATTCTGGAACAGGGACAAAATCGTAATTTTTGGTCAAAACGATGTCCGCCGTTGGACCCGCTTTGCACCAAAACACGTGCCAATGTCTACGGTCTCTAAAGTCATCAAACTATATGTCTACGGATCGGTTTGAGGAGACGAACCCAACGGTATGTCCAATTTTTTATTCGATGAGTCGTGCACAATTTCGTCCGTTGGATCGGGTCGCGGGCCCGACAAATTTGGCGTTCCGATAGCCTTCTCAGAATCGGACCAAACTTGGCATACATGACCAAAAAATCGATGCGGTTCTACTGGCAAGTTTCGTGTCGATCCGACGAACGTGCATGAAATTACGGTCAAGTTTGCAAATCATCGATACGGGGTATCTCGACGGATACGTATTGATTTCGTCGCACACACGTAACAAAATCGAGTTCCGTCAGTTCCCACATGTCGGCAATATCCATACGCGCCTTTATGCGTATAGTGCACGGCCACGTCGTCCGGTTTGTCAGGACGCACGCCGTATCGAAAAGTTTTTATGAAATTTTAATATTTTAATAGCAGTTTTTCTGTCAACTTCATCAATGAATTACTTCCTGCATAAATGTCGAAACTTCGATCTAACAGATGCGTTTCACTCTTGGTTGTGTTGTCTTTGACTGTTTCAAGTTGAAATTCAAAGACTGACATCAGGTCGGCCATGGGAGGCCTTCAATACTAGGTTGGGGCTGGTTTAACTTTGCCCTATTTTTCGAAAAGGTTGGCTTTTGGCCTGAGTTCGCTTCAATTTTTTATCAAATCGGTATCTGATTATTACGAACCAACTAGATGGATCCCTAAGGGGTTATCTAGGCTATCCGTAGGTTCAATCGGATCGAGAAACGGAGAAGCGAAGGTGGAGAATCATTGCAGAATTGTAGGGTCGAATCCCTGCTGTGCTGCTGCCGTCGAGATCGGAATGGCCGGTCGGCGGCGATGTCGGAAAGGTCGACGTCGAGCACGGCGATGTCGGGAAGTTCGAGGTCGCTGCTTATGAGGTCGGGGTAGGTTATTTGGTGTGCACGAGGGTTTTCTTTTGAGGGTTTCGATGATATATAGATATCGAAAATTTAATCAAATTCCTCTCGGGTTAGAATTCGAGAGGATGGGTTCAAGCAGAGGAGAATCGGTTTAGGATTGCATACAAAAAGATTTGAAAGGATTCGGCAAGATTTGGGGAGTTTTTCTTTCGTAGAAGGGATTCCCCTGTTCGTTTGATTTTGGAAGGAAGACGGGTCGGGTTTTTAGTACTTATTGTTCACGTGAACAGTAAGGAATTTTTTTTATTAGCATATATATATCTATATATATATATTTTTCTTTATATATATATATATAATTATATATATATATAGATACACACACACACACACACACACACACACACACACACACATATATATATATATATATATAAATGAAATGGACGTGCCTGACAAATGCGTCGGGTCAAAATTGACACCCCGAATCCGAATCGTGTCTTCGTTTGGGATTCAAAGGAGACGGTGACAGAGAAAATTCGTTACTTTCTTCCATCTCCTCTTTCTTTCTTTCTTTCTCTACAGAGTCCAGCCATGTCTTTTGCCGCTTCCTCCGTGATTCAACGAGGCCAGGTCGATCTAGTCGATTTTATCGACTGGAGGAGCGTCGAGTGCCTCAACCAGAACTCCGGACATGCCTACGCCAACGCTCTCAAGCAGGGTTACAGAGAGGATGATGGGCTGCACCTGGAGAGCGACGTCGACGACCAGCTCCTGATCTACGTCCCCTTCACCCAGGTCGTCAAGCTGTACTCCGTCATCATGAAGGGCCCCGAGGAAGAAGGTCCAAGGACAGTGTAACTTTTTGCAAACAAGGAGCACATGGGCTTTTGCAATGTTAGTGACTACCCACCTAGTGACTCAACTGTTTTATCCCCAGAAATTTTTGAGGGAAAGCCTGTTATTTTAAAATATGTCAAATTTCAGAATGTCCGAAGCTTGACAATTTTCATCGAGGACAATCAAGGTGGTACTGACATCACAAAGGTTCAGAAGATTGTTCTTTATGGAACGACGGTCGACACGACAAATATGAAGGATTTGAAGAAGGTGGAGGAGCACTGATACGCTACCAGACATAAATTATAGCCGAAATTTGTGTAAGAAGTGAGAAATAATATAATCAGCCACATTTTTCCCTTTCTAATAAAAAAGATCCAAGTTGCTATTGTGTTAATGCATGAAAACTCAGTATTTTGTACAACGCCCTGTCTTCTACTGGTGGAAAAGAGTGTGCCCGGTGTGACGGAGTCTCGGGATTCTGATACTATTGTTTACTGAAATGATACTCAGTAATTTCTTTTATACATTAAGCAAGTGTAATAAATAGATACAAATGCCTAAAAATATATAAAAATTATATCTAAAATTCTCTACTATATTGTGGACTACTTTTATGATAGTATAATATAAAAGCACATATACATATACATTAACTAGAAAAAAAAAACTACTGGTTTAATATAGAAATAGGTATAACAAAATTTTAAATTACTATAATAATTAAAATAAAATATGGGGGTTTACTTCCTACCCAACTTAAAGAAATTTCATCCTCGAAATTAAACTAACGTCGGGGGGAAGCGATGCAGTACAATATTAAGAATCTAACACGCAAACGTACCTTAGTCTTCGAACAAATACGGGTAACGATTTTGGATGTCGTCCTCGCGCTCCCAAGTAGACTCTCCTAGTGAGTGGTACTTCCATGCTACGCGAACAAATGGTATAGACTGATTTTGCAACACCTTCACTCGGCGATCAAGGATGCCTACTGGTTGCTCTTGGTACGACAAGCTCGGTCCAACAGTGATCTCGGAGTGATCGAGCACATGACTGCTGTCTGCCACGTACCTCCTCAGCTGAGACACGTAAAATATGTCATGTACTCCCTCTAGCGACGGTGGCAATGCCAATTTGTAGGCAACCTCTCCAACACGTTCCAAAATATCGAAAGGGCCGATGTATCTTGGACTCAACTTGCCACGTCCTCTGAATCGAATCGTGCCTCTAGTGGGGGATATCTTCAAGAAAACATGGTCGTATTTCTTGAACTCCAAAGGTCGACGATGATTATATGTCCACTACTTCTGTCGATCCTGTGCTGCTCGTAGGTGGTCCTGTATCTTCTTTACCTTTTCCACTGTGCTCAAAACCAACTCGGGTCCCAATATCTGTCGCTCTTCTATGTCGCTCCAACAAATAGGAGATTGACACTTCTTATCATACAATGCTTCAAACAGAGCCATCTGAATGCTCGCTTCATAGCTATTATTGTACGAAAATTCCACAAGATGGAGGTGATCTTCCCATGATCCGCCAAAGTCAAGCATATTGGATCTATAATACATCCACCCATTTTGGATGTATCGATACATCCAAAATCTGGACCGTTGACATCCAACGGTTCACATTAAATTCAGATGAAATAATGTAGGAGACATCATTTAATGCTGTTTTTGACTTTTGACCTCTTGTTAACTTGCTATAGCAGGTCATTCTTCAATGTAATTTTTAATGAACACCCTAAATTAACTCATATTTACTTTCTCTTCCGTCCAGTTAATTTAATACTTTGTGCAACTATGTATATAAAACAATAATTTTGTGTCGACCAAAAAGGAAGGACACAGTGTGTCCAGGTCTGTAGGCTATGTAGACGACGACACCACCGCCGCTGGCGATCTAGATGGTGACACCGACGACGAATGGTACATTTAGGATAGAGAATGGTACATTTAGGAAGCCGATAAATGCTCGTTCTCTTAAATCTTTTCTTTGTGTAAATTAAATTCAAGGAGGACACAATCCCTAAGGACATAGTGTGTTCAGGTCTGTAGGCGATGTAGACGACACCACCGCTGCTGGCGATCTAGATGATGACACCGATGACGAATGGTACATTTAGGACGGAGAATGGTACATTTAGGACGGAGAATGGTACATTTAGGAAGGAGAATGGTACATTTAGGACGAAGAATGGTACATTTAGGATGGAGAATGGTACATTTAGGAAGCCGATAAAAGCTCGTTCTCTCAAATCTCTTCTTTGTGTAAATTAAATCCAAGGAGGACACAATCCCTAAGGACACAGTGTGTCCAGGTCTGTAGGCGATGTAGACGACACCACCATCGCTGGCGATCTAGATGAGGACACCGACGACGAATGGTACATTTAGGACGGAGAATGGTACATTTAGGAAGCCGATAAAAGCTCATTTTCTCAAATCTCTTCTTTGTGTAAATTAAATCCAAGGAGGACACAATCCCTAATTTTAGTTATTGCTTAGCAGAGTCTACTTAGTTGTTGTAAAATTGTGGTGTTGCTTCTGTGACACTTTCATCTTTAATCTCATATTTTCTATGAATATGTGTTCTTTTTTATTTTGATTTAGTAATCTTTCCGTAATTAGTTTTTTTTGTTTCATCTAACAATTTAATATTTTGTTATAAAGCTACAGGCCATGGTGGTGGTGGTGGAAGGAGAAACGGAGATGAAGAAGGAAAGAAGAAGAAGTTCCGATTCACGGCGGACTTCGTCGAGTTCCTCAATCAAGCGGAATTAAACCTCTTATACAGTTCCTTAATTGAAGTTGATCATGATAACCTTTTGTATTTTTCAAACGGCTAGTAGAATCTTCCTCGAGCCCTCCTCAATCAAACGGCTAGTAGATTATTTGCTAGTCTCGAAATTTATTTGTCTTTCTCTCTTCCTCACTTTTTGTACTTCTCTCTTGCTATATATACAATAGTTTTCTTGTTTCATAGTACTATTGTTTATTCTAAAATACATAGAATAGTTGTCTGAAATTTAATAGTTTTCTTGTTCTCAAGATGTCTACTCGTGTGGTGGGAAATGTAGAAGACGTAGAAGATTGGTTGCCAACTCCAAATAAAACCTTTATTCCATGTATGTTGCACAGGATTGTAGATCAACTATCGATGATTTCAGCTAATGTTGCATCGATCAATTCAAAGCTTTGTTCAATGGAAATTGAACAAATGAATTTCTCTCGGCGTTTGGAGAAGATTGAAGAATCTCCAGCTTTGAAGAAGGCATCTTCATCTGGAGCATTTAATAATGTGAAGGTTGTTTCCGTTGAATCTTCTTCCGATGAGGAGGACGTGGAGCTACAGTCTCGTAGTAAAGCATTGGACCAAATTCTCGCATTGTCCCCTACAGAAGAAACTGACTTTAGCAGTTCTTTGAAAAGAATGCGTGGAAATTTAGATCCGGTCACACCATCGAAAAGTTTAACAAGGGGTTCAACCTCGAAGCCTAGCAATTGTACTAGTAGTTCTTCGAGTTATTACGACTATATTTTTGCCGATGATAGACCTGACGAGTAAGTAATATGAGTTTTGATTTAATTCCAACAGTTTTTTCTCCTAATTTATTCGTTTCTTTTCTTAGAGAAATAATATCATCTTGCAACAAAATCTATGTGTCTCGGTTTGAGATGAAGACCTTAGCTCCTTTAACACGAATTAAAAATAGGGTATGTATAGATAGTATATTTCTTCTTAGATGCCATCTATGTTTACTTCGATTCCATCACTGACATTTTTAATGATTTATTCAGATTGTAGGCATTGTCTCTGCTCTTCTCACCGTAGAGGAACGGAAAAGAACCTCCAATAAAGCTATTGTATGGTTTTTACCAATAAGGATATCGGTGAGTGAGCATTTTATTCTTCAATGCATATGCATTAACAATTTTCTCGTTTGTTTGTCCTTCGTAATGTATTAGTTGATGTGTATGTAGAAAGAAACGTTACCTCCATCCGAAAAAAATATAGAAGAAGTACAAATATTTTCAGGATTACATGGGATCTTTAAGCACTTGTAATGAGGTATTAATATATTTCTGTTTAAATATTAATCCTAATTTTCTGAAAATTTACTAATTTGTTTTACCTAATTAATCCTAATTCAGATATATATACCCATTCATTTGGACGGACACTATACTCTTGCATGAGTTCTGGTTAAAAAAAGGACTGTTGAAATTTGGGACTCACTTGCATCTAAAGATGATCCGATTCAAAACAAAATAGTCATAAAAGAAATAGTAAGCTCATATTCATCAATTTTTATGAATTGGGTACAAGATACGCGGTATACTAATACATATTGTATTCTGGTAATTGTAGCTTTCAAATTTGGATTTCTTTCTCGAAGAAGAGATTTTGAAGTTGAGAGATGCTAGGTTCAGCTTTTCTACTTTTGCAATAAAACGTCGTTCTTATGTTCCCCGCCAAGGCAATTCTGTCGATTGTAGGATTTTTCTAATTGCATTCATGAAAGACCAATGTAGTCTAGACTACCGTTCTCTCAATGTAAGTCTGAAAATATGTCGTCAAAAACTTACACTTTTTAGAGCAATATTTTTGATGTTATATTTGTTATATGCAGTTTGATACGGGAATGGAAAGACGCAAAGCTGTTGAATGGATTACAACTTTAGAGCACAATGAAGTACTAAAAGGAGTCCAATCTGAAATGATTGAATATGGAAGACGATGATTTTTTTTCTTCTTCTTTTATATCTAATGTATTATGTTCATTTGTTTTGTTGAGTTGTAATGACATTTTTGCCAAACGGCTTCGATTCTTTTTTATTAAGCAGAATCATTTTTGCCCTTCAAATTAATATAATTAAGCAGAAAGGAGTCCAAACGGTTTCGATTCTTTTTACTCTTCCATCGAATGACATTTTTGCCCTTCTAATTAATTCAAAACACCCCCGAACCCGTTTATTAAAAAAAAAAACCGTTTCGATTCTTCCTCTTCTTCCATACTCCACTCTGTACTCAAACCTAGGTCATTCTCCTCCAAAATCTTCAAATCTTCCTCCCCATTCGCAATCTTCGCACCATGTCGGCATCAGCGGCAGAATCATCACCGGTAGCATCACCAATTAGAGAAGATGCACCAGTTACAAAAAATTCAAAAGGGAAAGACGGAGAACCACCGAAACCCTATTCTAAGAAAGTTTCACAGAAGAAAAAGGGAAAAGTTGCTATAAAAAAGAAGTGCAAGAAGAAGTGCAAACAGAAGGTATAACTTTGAGTTTATGTTCGCAAATTCTGTATATATTACACGGAGAATGACATTCTCCGTCATTAAAACGCATTTGAATGTTCATTCTCCCTGTCAAATTACACTTGGAATTCCATTCTCCGTCTAAATTAAATCAATAATATCATTCTCCGTTTACTTTAACGGAGAATGACATTCTCAGTGTTAAAACACATGAGAATGCTATTCTCCATGTTAATTTAAACGGAGAATACTATTCTCCGTTTAATTTGAAACGGAGAATTCTATTCTCCGTGTTAAATTAAACGTAGTATGGCATTACAAGAGTTAAAACGAAAGAGAATGCTATTCTTCATGTTTTTATAAACGGAGAATACCATTCTCCGTTTCTAATTACACGACGAATAGCATTCCCAGTGTTAAAACGATTGAGGATTCTATTCACCGTTTAATTTGGAACGAAGAATGGAATTCTCCATCTAACTTGAAACGGAGAATAACATTCCCAGTGTTAAAATACATTAGAATGTTCATTCTCCATTTTATTTTAAACGGAGAATGACATTCTCCGTGTCATTTGAAACGGAGAATGACATTCTCCGTGTTAGTCTATACGGAGAATGTCATTTCCAGTGTTAAAACCCATAAGAATGGCTATTCTCCGACCTAATTTTTTATTTTTTTTTGTTTTGTAGAAAAAAATCTGTCAGGAATAAGGATTCAAGACTTTTCCGTTCTACCTTCAAGCCAATGCTAAATCTTATGGAGGAGGTCAATCAAGATGTTGGCCGTTTACCTGAGCCAGTTATTGATTCCTTGAAGAATACCAGCTTCTGGAATTTTGTCGAGATTTTTTACCAAAATAGAGTCCACGTCTCTGAATTGGCCAAGGTAACGGAAGGGCTTGAGAATTTAATTACAAGTTACACAGAAGAAGAAGATGGCGTCGGATGCTTTAAATTCAGCACCACTGTTAAAATCGCGCCAAGCGTCGACGATATGGCAGTCATCTTCGGTCTACCGCTGAATGAAGAAAGCGATAATGATGTTTTTTACAGAAGATTGATAAAGAAAAAACAACAGCAGCCCACACCACCAGCATCATTGAGCCTGTGTAGAGATCACTTCACATGATTACTGGCTAATTCTAAGGGCAAACACGCAGAAGTCACGATTAAGGAAGTGAGAGATAAGTTCTTTGAATTGTTACGACGGCTTCGTGGTGGAGATAACGCTATTAATCCAGATGATTTGGCCAAGCTAATAATCTTCCACTTGTGCCAAACAATATTCTTCACAAAGTGTGGCGGTTCAAATATGTCGTACAGATTCTTGGCCTTGGTAGACAGTGTGGTCGTCATCAACAGTATATGCTGGCCAAGGTTAATCCTGGCATATGTAATGGATAGCATAAAGAGGAGTAGAAGCAAAACTGAACGGGGGGATTACTCAATGGATTTCCATAAATTGGAAGGTTGTACAATATAATTCCTCTATTGGTTTGCAGAATATAGTAAATTTGTGGAAAGGAAGTTCGCCCCAATTCCTGATTACCTAAGATTTTTCACATAGAATGGGTATGAAATCTCAAACTTCCTCAAGGTCGAATATCACAACAAAATGAGATCGAAGATGATATTGGAAGATCTGGTTATACCTGTTGGAGAAGAAGAAGGGCACAAAGAAGATGAGCCACCTATAGAAGAAGTTAAAAAAGAGGGAGAGGAAGAACACCAAGAAGCAGGTGGGGATAATTTTGATGAACAACGGATACCACAGCAACATGAAATGGGCGCTGTAATGGACGAATCAGCAAAGGAATTGGAGGATTTGAGAAGACATCATTCTGATATTCTTGCGCAGAATAAAAAACTCAAAGAAAATTTAAAAGAGATGGAGGCACAAGGAGCGCAGTTACGTGCAGCCAACCTTGAGAATGCCATACTCAAAGAAAAGCTGAAAGAGCTCGAGGAAGAAGAAGCACAACAACGTGCAGTCAACGTTGTGATGGAGGGCTCTGTGCATGAACTGGAGGATTTGAGAAGACATCATTCTGATATTCTTGTGCAGAATGAAGAACTCAAAGAAAAGTTAAAAGAGATGGAGGCACAAGGAACGTAGTTACGTGCAACCAACCTTGAGAATGCCATACTCAAAGAAAAGCTGAAAGAGCTCGAGGCAGAAGAAGCGCAACAACGTGTAGTCAACGTTGTGATGGAGGGATCTGTGCATGAACGGGAGGATTTGAGAAAACAGAATTATGTTCTTATTGCAGAGCTACATGCACAAGGTAAAATCTTTTCTATTTCAAATTTCTGATTTGTAATCTTCCAGGAGAATGGCTATTCTTCGTGTATAATAACACGGAGAATGGCATTCTCCGTGTTATTTGAAACGAATAATTGCTATTCTCTATCATTTCGATACTGGGAAGGTTATTCTCCGTGTAATGCCAAACGGAGAATGCTATTCTCCGTATTATATTACACAGAGAATGTCATTCTCCGTGTTAGATTCACATCATATATTTCATTATTGTTTGTTTTATTTCAGTACAAACAACCGAGCAACTCAGAGAAACAAATAAAAGGCTCGTTGAGGAAAAAAGGGAGCCTCAAAATAAAGTTGAATCGTTCAATATTGAAGCCAATAAAAAGGATGGGAAAATCGTTGATCTCGAAGCCATGGTTGTAGCATTGCAGCGTTAGGAGATTCAAGTAGCTGCTGAACTTGCTGCTCCAAAAGAAGAGGAGGATCGGGGGAAAAGAGGTTCAGAAAACCATCAGCGCCATTAGCCGTTGAAGATGTTACTCCCTTGGAAAAGAATACAGTTTGAGAGGCTAATAAAAAGTGGAAGATTAATGCCGCTCCGAAATTCGGAGGAGACGCCAAAATGGCTGAATTAAAGAAGAACCGTGTCATACTAAGGGAATGCGATGAACTCTTACTTTGGAAAGATGCGGATGAAGAGCTGAAGAAGAATACATCGACATCGTAATTCCCAAAAAGAAGTGTCCAGAGTATGTATTCTAAACACTTTTTTTCTTTTGTTTCTTCTAGACTTTTTTCACAATTATGTAATGAGAATCTATCCTTATTAATTTTATCTAAACTAAATTTATGTGCAGTAATATTGTATACTTATTTTTGCCGAAAGAAGGTGAAAATGGAGTTTCAGTCCAGCTGTGGGCAATAGACCTGCAAGACATACTCAACTATGAAGACATGGAGGCTGGCATACTGAACCTAATAATAAGAAAGTTGAAAAAATGCAAGGCATTAATAGAAAATGGGCCCCGTCTAGTTCAAAGGACGTGCCATTGAACCAGAAGCAAAAGCCGGTGCCCCAATCACATAAGTGGTCTGCATTCATGATGTCCCACACATTGGTAAGAATTCAACAGAAAAATCCATATTCATGTGTACACCGATAAAAAATGACAGAAAAAATTACTCATGATATTATGTTTTGTTTTTGGGAAACAGAACATCGTTGAACGTACCACTGAACCAGACGCAAAATTCGGCGCCCTTGAAGACTTCCAAACAGATGTAGTAGACTTTGTCATGGGTTTGGAGGACGACATAGAGTTGCTATTCATCCCACTCTTTAATTTACCCATCAGACACTATACTCTGCTCACATTCAACTTTATCTCCTATGACTGGACACACTATAACTCCTTGAGGCAAACCACGTACGAAAAGTGCAAGGTGGATGCAGAATTAATGAAGAAGACCTTAGAGCCTATCGTCAGGAGAAAAGTTGATATGATGAGGGAGAGATGCCCGACGAAGATGGAGTATGAGAGCAAAGTGCTGAATTGTTCTCCAAATTGCCCACAACAACGGACACCCAACTGCCTCCTATACACGGCATATTATATGAATATGTTGATGACTACTCCCTTCGAAATACCTGGAAGAAATGACGATGACACTCACCAGGAGATTACAATGATGGGGTTGGTATGGGCTAAGAAGTTGCTTTCAAGCAAATATGTAACACGAACCAAGCAATGACATTGTAAAACAACAATATAATTATGTAATTGGGCAAGGAACTTCTGTCTTTTATAAGCTCTATCTTTTATAATAAAATCATTTTTGAATTACATTTACATTGTCAAAACGTCTGAGGATTCTATTCACCGTTTATATAAACGGAGACTAACTTTCCCGTTTAAATTAAAACGTTTGAGGATTCTATTCACCGTTTATATAAACGGAGACTAACTTTCCAGTTTAAATTAAAATGTTTGAGGATTCTATTCACCGTTTATTTCGGAACGGAGAATAACATTCTCCGTCTAAATTGAAACGAAGAATAACATTCCCAGTGGTAAAACACATTAAAATGTTCATTCTCCGTTTTTATTTAAACGAAGAATGACGTTCTCCGTGTCTATTAAAACGGAGAATGTTATTCTCCATTTAGTTTGAAAAGGAGAATGAAGATGAGCTTGATGAGAATATGACGAGGTTGGTATGGGCTAAGAAGACTACAATGATGAGGTTGGTATGGGCTAAGAATTTGCTTTCAAGAGAATATGTAACACCACCAACCTAGCAATGATATTGTAAAATAATAACATAATTATGTAATGGGCAAGGAACTTCTGTCTTTTATAATGTCTGCTCTGCTCTGTCTTTTATAATAAAATCATTTTTGAGTTACATTTACGTTGTGAAAACCACGAAAAGTTTGACCTTTATTTACATATGAAAGTCTGAACGACTACATAAAATCCTATTATCAAGTGCGAGCGCTTTGACAAAGTGTGGGTTGGAAATCAACCCAAACCCTGCGGCTCTTCCAGTAACCAACAGGAAAGAGTCTTGCCAAGGCGGGGGATCGGTAGAGTCCATCTCTTGGATGAAGTGAATTCCTTTGCAAGGTGCTCTGCCTCAAGGAATTCCTTTGCTAGGTCCTTTGCTCTCAAGGAATTCTTTTGTTTCTATTCCTGTGCCTCAAGGAATTCATCTTGCTCTTGCTCTGACGATGCACGATGAAGTGATTTGCCTCAAGTAGTCATCCAAAGGTTCCTATGCTCTAACGAAACATGATAAAGTGATTTGCCTCAAGGAATTCCTTTGCCTCAAGGAGTTCCATTCCTTTGACGATACACGATGACGTGAATTCAGTTCATCGTGCATCGTCGAAGGAATGGAACGCCTTGAGGCAAAGGAATTCCTTGAGCTAAATTGTAGTGCCCCGACCAGCAAGATGCCTTATGATGGATGGTTGGTTCGATGAAGCCTTGTTGGACTTGGAATTATGCGAAGGATCGCTTGGAAGTCTATGCGATCATGGCGGGAATCGTCCTATGAATGTGAGTAGTGTTGAACCCTTCAAAGATCCTTTAGCTTCACGCTTAAAATAAGGATAGTATGCTATGTTTCTTGTTGAATTGCTCAATAACACCTTGCATGGAATTTGGAAAGATAATGAAAGATAATAATCACATGAACGTAAACTGTTGTGGCTAAGTGAATTGTATGCTTGTACGCTGTTGCGATGAATTGCATGACAGGTGAAGGCAAAGTCCCCAGGTGAGTATATCGAGCTTTGGCTCAATGAATAGATGGCAAAACAGATGTTAAGACCCAAGAACTGGGCAGTGAGTATGCTTGAATTGCATTCAAATGAATGAATGCTAAAACAGATGCTAAGTCCCAGGAATTGGGCGGTGAGTACACTGAGTTTGGTTGGAAAGATATTTGGTATCAAAGATGTGGCAAGGCATTTGGGTAACAACATTCTATTATCCTGTCGCCAATGTAGAATGTTGACTACGCCAAGACCCTGGATTGGGCAGATGATAATGTGAGCATTGGCTCAAGGCAAGATGGCTAGATGGCAAGATGGCAATACGAATGAGAATGATGGTTTTTGCTTAGTTTTCCTTATCATGCATTATATGTTTTCTTCTTAGATAAGTTGCATATAGTTGCATGGTCATGGACAACTTGTCGACAAGGTGGTTTCTCGAACGGTATTCCTGGGCCATGGAACCCGGTTCGTCCTAGGGGAAACCAATGCCGAAGTAGTGGCAGTGCTGAAGTAGTAGCACGGTATACAGGACTTACAGTGGGGCTAGCTACCTGCACTGGCAAGGGCGCTGTATATCTGTAAGACGGTCCAGGATGGCATGTCGCCAGTGACCTTCATATAGATAGGTCAGGTGCTAATGATGTCTTATGCAGGCAGAGTAAGTTATTACTCAAATACAGGGAAGGATGTCGGCTGTTGGTAAGAATCACCTGAACGGTGATATTCATATTGAATCATGATATTGTTTCTAACAATGTCTTGTGCAGGCAGAGTAAGTATTATAAATGTACAGGGATGGCTACACGACCGTGGGTAAGAATCACCAAAGGGTGATAACAGTATGCTTTTAATTATGTTGGCTATGAGATTTGTATGCTTTACTTCCTGTCAGCTATAACATGAAATTGACCCTAAGGCAACGAGAAAGACCATTGATAATAATGTTCTGTAATATGATTACTTAGTGCTGTCTTCTTAGGTGAGTTGGGCCAGCACCGCTCGCCAGTACATTGATGATGTACTGACCCACGTTGTGGGCAATATTACAGGTGTTTGCTTGGGGGAAATCCTGTGAATCAGTGCTTGGCATCGATGAATCGGATGGGTGTGCAGAAGCTCTTCTTGCAAGACGATGTCTTCTGCTATACGGGACATAATGTATGGAACATGGGAACTCAGTTGTACCAGTGAGATTGTAGCCATATTGGCAAGTTCCTTGAAAAGAAGTCGGTATATTCATTTGTAGCCTAAAGGGCAAGTGTATACATTCAGTTGGCTATTCAAAAGTCTTGTAATCAGTTATAAACTCTGTATTCCGCTGCGAGTCTTGTAAACAGTTGTAAACTCTGTATTCTGCTGCAAGTCTTGTAATCCATCTTGATTATCAATAAAGAGATACATTTCTATATAAATTGTGTGACTTCAATTTATCTGCTTAGTTCCGCTACATTGTCGATGTTTTCTGAGAATTACCAGGAACTGTAATGGTTTTGCCTTGTACAAGTGCAATCTAGACTTGTACGGCATCACGCCCAGTGGCTAGTTTTCGATCCTCCGGGATCGGGGCGTGACATAATGGTATCAGAGCACGGCTTTACGTCCTTGGATTCCTATTCGATTTGTTTCGAATCAATGTTGCTACTAAGATGATTCTAAGCTGCTTCCGCGATGATTCAAAGATTGCTTCCGAGATTATTCAAAGTTGCTTCCGCGGCGAATCAAAGTTGCTTCCGCGAATACTCAAAGTTGCTTCCGCGATGAAATCAAAGTTGCCTCTATGATGATTCGTAGTGCTTCTGCGATTGTTCTGTGTTGCTTCCAAACTATTCTATGTTGTTCCCTTGACTGAAAGTCCGTTGATCATTCTAATCTCTCACTGAGTGTTCCATACAATAAGTCTAAATATGTGGGCTGTGATATGTGTGCTTTGTTGAATTTCTAAAAGATACCAAAAAGAATAACAATGATGCGATGCTATAATAAGTTTGTGATATATGCTGGATGTCTTATGTGTGGGATTCTTTGAATCGATTGTTATGCAGCAATCGATAGTGGGTGATGGCATGGTATGTTGGAACAGAATGTGCATGAATTTCAGTGAATGGGAATCGACTGAATTTTGAGTCGGTATTTGTGGTCAGCATAACCACTGCAGGATGGATTGTCCATGTTGGACGTTGGTTCGATGAGAGAGAATATTGTGTTGGGAATGGCTTGAGCTCTGGGTGGTATATTACATATACCCTTGTCGTGATAAGATGTCCCTTGACCCTTGATGTGTCTATGACTTTGTGATTGCTTTACCTATAAGGTAGTGGGTGGTATTGAATCGTAGCTGAGCTTACGATTGATACATATTGGCTAGGCGTGTTCCTTGATTGTTAAGTTGGATGACCGTTGTGAGATTTTGATGTGTTCAGATGAACCATCGCTAGATCTTGTCGGTTAGCATTAAGTTGGGTAATAAGAGAATTGAGAATATGAAATGATGCCTTGGTTGGAAAAGAAAAGAATTTCAGATTCAGGCGAGTACTTGAATCAGTTGGGTAGAAGGATTGTAGGCTTGGTAACGATAGTGTGGTGTTGCTATCGAATGATTTTGCGGGAATAACTATGGACCGAATATTGAACGATGTTGGAATTGAGTTAAAGAAATTGCATGTTGGATATCAATAGAACTGAGGGTAATGTTAGACGCTTAT
Source organism: Iris pallida (assembly GCA_029216955.1). Classification (NCBI taxonomy): domain Eukaryota; kingdom Viridiplantae; phylum Streptophyta; class Magnoliopsida; order Asparagales; family Iridaceae; genus Iris; species Iris pallida. Next base: position 891,352 of record JANAVB010011796.1, on the reverse strand, counting down.
CGGGATGTTGCGAATGATTTAGAAGATGCAGAGAGTTGCATCGACTACCGAAAAGTTAGAGAATGAGCTTGTGGAATAGATGATCTTAGCACGATGTGCAGTTGGGCTTGAGAGAAATTGATGTCCCGAATTAACAAGTTATGACCCTTGACTATTTTGAGGCATAGAGAATGAGTACTTGTCCCTTGATGCACGAAAGAGTAGATGTTCCTTACAAGAGTCGAATAGCTGGAATACAAATAAGTATCGAGGTGCAGCGATATGTAATAGACCCTGTTGGTGGATGATGTTATCGCTTGAATAACAAGTTTGGTGGGATATAGAATTGTGGGATTATGACTTAGCTAATTAAATTATGTCATATGCAATTGGATGATCGAAGTAAGAATGCTAGATGATTGGTGCCATAGAGATTGGATCGGTACATGAATAGTAAATCTTCTTATGGAATCATAAGGAGATGATACAAAACTAATATTGATGGTTAACGTGAATTGCTACGAGATGTCCGTGTGGGTGTTAGAAAATTTATAAATGATGCCTCGGAAGAAATATGATTATAGTTGCCTAATTTTTGTTGGTTAAAAGAGTACGGACCGTATCGATGATCTAAGAATGTGGGAAACGATTATGTCGCGAAGAGACCGTAGGAAAGAGATCATAAGTGATAAAGTATTGAAATAACAATGTCGGATGATGATTCGAAATAGTTGACCCGATTGAATAGACAATTTGAGTACGATATGAGGATACAAGTTGGATCGAACAGAGGCTATGTCTATGCAAATGGAAATTAAAAGTTGAATATTCTATTGAGGAGTCTTATAGGATAGCTTCGAGATTGACCCATAAAATTGTTGGATAGAATTGTCGGATAGATTTGGTCGGTTGCGGGTAAGTCTAGAATGAGACTTCGTGGGTATGACTCGAGTATGAGTACGGGTAGAAAGACTTGACCCTAGATTGTCGGTTGGTTGCCTAGATTGTTGGCTAGTTGCCTAGATTGTCGGTTGGTTGCCTAGATTGTTGGCTGGTTGCCTAGAGTGTCAGTTTATTGCCTAGATTGTTGGTTGCTTGATTAAGTCTCAGATTGGTTGGCTATGTTCTTCAGTTGTCCGTGTTGGGTATAAGTTCATAAGATTTGGGTGGCGTCCCATGTCCCTAAGTTGGTCAGACCATAGAGTTGCCCTATGTTGAGAATTGGTTGCCTCTAAGATAAGAGATAAGTATGTCCCTGATAGCTACTCATCTCATATGGGTTAGCTGAATGTCTGGTTTAGCTTAGATTAGCTGACCGTAGAGACTTGATTGTATGCTAAGTTGACTATTGGAAAACCGTAGGATGTCCCTATTGGTGTTGCGTGAGTATAGTTGGAATGAATAAGATGTGTTGGAAGGTAGGCTTTGGAATCGAATAGATATTTGGGAAATTTTGATGTTATAATGTTGGATGGGATGACGGATCATGTTGGTTTCGAAAATTGAGTTGCCTTGGTTGAAATATTGGGAATTGTTAGAACTGGTTGGATTGGTTGATTGATATTGAGCTGCGAAAATTGTTGGTAGTGCTTTGAGATAGTTGGAATAATTTCATTGACCGGATCAAGATTGAGGATAAGTGTAATGACGGAATTGGATAGTGCATGTAGCCGAGATCGGCGAATGTGAATATGAATGACCCTCAGAATTAATATTGCTGGAATATGATAGTGGCCTATGCGAGAGGATAAATATGTTGGCTTGATCAATACGAGAAAATGTTGGAGGACAGCAAGAAATGTTGCTAGAGTGAAATTGTGGTACAATTTGATGGATGAATCAGGATCGAGAGAATTTATGAGTTGCAAACAATGTGTATGGATGCGAACGATGATGAGTACAAGATTTGACTGATGAGAATCGGGATATCAAAATAAAATGTTGCTATGGGATTTATCAACTTTGGTGGCATGGATGACAATGAACTTGAAAGGAATACTTGATACATCTAAGTTTGAATATTTTGAAATGTTGGATCGGTTGAGGAAAATTTATCGAATTGGAATTGGCGACATATATCGTCTTAGTAATTGGTTGGGATATTGAATAAACAAGTGGGATTATACGAGATGCTTGAAAAGAATTACTGATGTTCGAAAAGGAAGATTACACCGTAGCTCGTTCGCTTTCTCTATCACTGAACTTGGCTGAAGTGCATGTATTTCGGGGACGCCTAAAATATGTGTATGATTCCAACTAAGTGGTATGCTGAATTCAAATGAAGCCACGGGAAGGATTATCATGTGCTAAGGATTTGCACGAGTGTCGAAGGAAAGATCAAAGATGGTAAACTATGTTGAATCGATTGGGATGTTGTAACGAAATAGTACATTACTTGAAATCAATCGAGAGATTGCGAAGAAATATTCGATGGTGTAAGTTGATCGTTGAGAAGTTTCATGAATAGTTGGTTGAAGTTTTGGGGATGAGTTTTGTTTTAAGTTTCGAGGACGAAACTTTTCCTAGGTGGTATATATTGTAGTGCCCCGACCCGCAAGATGCCTTATGATGGATGGTTGGTTCGATGAAGCCTTGTTGGACTTGGAATTATGCGAAGGATCGCTTGGAAGTCTATGCGATCGTGGCAGGAATCGTCCTATGAATGTGAGTAGTGTTGAACCCTTCAAAGATCCTTTAGCTTCACGCTTAAAATAAGGATAGTATGCTATGTTTCTTGTTGAATTGCTCAATAACACCTTGCATGGAATTTGGAAAGATAATGAAAGATAATAATCACATGAACGTAAACTGTTGTGGCTAAGTGAATTGTATGCTTGTACGCTGTTGCGATGAATTGCATGACAGGTGAAGGCAAAGTCCCAAATACTTGGGCAGGTGAGTATATCGAGCTTTGGCTCAATGAATAGATGGCAAAACAGATGTTAAGACCCAAGAACTGGGCAGTGAGTATGCTTGAATTGCATTCAAATGAATGAATGCTAAAACAGATGCTAAGTCCCAGGAATTGGGCGGTGAGTACACTGAGTTTGGTTGGAAAGATATTTGGTATCAAAGATGTGGCAAGGCATTTGGGTAACAACATTCTATTATCCTGTCGCCGATGTAGAATGTTGACTACGCCAAGACCCTGGATTGGGCAGATGATAATGTGAGCATTGGCTCAAGGCAAGATGGCTAGATGGCAAGATGGCAATACGAATGAGAATGATGGTTTTTGCTTAGTTTTCCTTATCATGCATTATATGTTTTCTTCTTAGATAAGTTGCATATAGTTGCATGGTCATGGACAACTTGTCGACAAGGTGGTTTCTCGAACGGTATTCCTGGGCCATGGAACCCGGTTAGTCCTAGGGGAAACCAATGCCGAAGTAGTGGCAGTGCTGAAGTAGTAGCACGGTATACAGGACTTACAGTGGGGCTAGCTACCTGCACTGGCAAGGGCGCTGTATATCTGTAAGACGGTCCAGGATGGCGTGTCGCCAGTGACCTTCATATAGATAGGTCAGGTGCTAATGATGTCTTATGCAGGCAGAGTAAGTTATTACTCAAATACAGGGAAGGATGTCGGCTATTGGTAAGAATCACCTGAACGGTGATATTCATATTGAATCATGATATTGTTTCTAACAATGTCTTGTGCAGGCAGAGTAAGTATTATAAATGTACAGGGATGGCTACACGACCGTGGGTAAGAATCACCAAAGGGTGATAACAGTATGCTTTTAATTATGTTGGCTATGAGATTTGCATGCTTTACTTCTTGTCGGCTATAACATGAAATTGACCCTAAGGCAACGAGAAAGACCATTGATAATAATGTTCTGTAATATGATTACTTAGTGCTGTCTTCTTAGGTGAGTTGGGCCAGCACCGCTCGCCAGTACATTGATGATGTACTGACCCACGTTGTGGGCAATATTACAGGTGTTTGCTTGGAGGAAATCCTGTGAATCAGTGCTTAGCATCGATGAATCGGATGGGTGTGCAGAAGCTCTTCTTGCAAGACGATGTCTTCTGCTATACGGGACATAATGTATGGAACATGGGAACTCAGTTGTACCAGTGAGATTGTAGCCATATTGGCAAGTTCCTTGTAAAGAAGTCGGTATATTCATTTGTAGCCTAAAGGGCAAGTGTATACATTCAGTTGGCTATTCAAAAGTCTTGTAATCAGTTGTAAACTCTGTATTCCGCTGCGAGTCTTGTAAACAGTTGTAAACTCTGTATTCTGCTGTAAGTCTTGTAATCCATCTTGATTATCAATAAAGAGATACATTTCTATATAAATTGTGTGACTTCAATTTATCTGCTTAGTTCCGCTGCATTGTCGATATTTTCTGAGAATTACCAGGAACTGTAATGGTTTTGCCTTGTACAAGTGCAATCTAGACTTGTACGGCATCACGCCCAGTGGCTAGTTTTTGATCCTCCGGGATCGGGGCGTAACACAAATCACTTTATCGTGCATCGTCAGTGCATAGAAATCGTTGGATGACACCTTGAGGCAAATCACTTCATCGTGCATTGTCAGAGCAAGAGCAAGATGAATTTCGTGCATCGTCAGAGCAAATTACTTCATCGTCAACGTGCCAAGGAGGAGCTTGAGACGAAGGAACTCCTTAAGGCAAAGGAACTCCTTGAGGCAAAGGAACACCGTGCATAGTCCGAGCGAATCAACGTGCGGGCACTACGACAGAGTGTGGGTTGGCAATCAACCCAAAGCTTCAGTATTCTGAAGGACTTCACCACCAAAGCTTCTTCGAACGAGGAGATCGACAACCAAGAGGAAAGCGTCTTGCCAAGGCGAGGGATCGGTAGAGTCCATCTCCACAAGAAAAACTAAGTGAGACGAGAACAAACTCTCCCTACACTACTGCCATTTATAGGCAAGGAACAACTCGGACTCATGCGCCAAGTGGCAGTCACTTCGAATTCAATTCAATTAATTTGCATCAATACCAATGCATCTGCCCCTTCTCAAGTAAAGCTAAGTAAGACTAGAACAAACTCTCCAACTTCTGCCATTTATTGGCAAGGAACAACTCGAACTCATGCGCCAAGTGGCAGTTATTTCGAATTCTATTCAATTAATTTGCATTAATACCAATGCATCTGCCCCTTCTCAAGTAAAGCTAAGTAAAACCAGAACAAACTCTTCCAACTACTGCCATTTGTTGGCAAGGAACAACTCGAACTCATGCGCCAAGTGGCAGTCATTTCGAATTCTATTCAATTAATTTGTATTAATACCAATGCATCTGCCCCTTCTCAAGTAAAGCTAAGTAAGACTAGAACAAACTCTCCCAACTACTACCATTTGTTGGCAAGGAACAACACGAACTTATGCGCCAAGTGGCAGTCATTTTGAATTCTATTCAATTAATTTGCATTAATACCAATGCATCTACCCCTTATCAAGTAAAGCTAAGTAAGACGAGAACAAACTCTCCCAACTACTGCCATTTATATGCCATTAATACCAATGAATCTGCCCCTTCGAATTCTGCCAAGTGAACACCATTCTTCGTGTACTGATGCGCCCAATTGGAACAGAGAATGGCTTTTATATGCCATTAATATACCATTAATATGTCATTAATACCAATGAATCTGCCATTTATATGCCATTAATACCAATAAAGTTTTCCATTTATATGCCATTAATACCAATGAATCTGCCTCTTCGGATTATATTCTCTGTTTTATTTGGAACGGAGAATGGAATTCTCCGTTTACTTGAAACGGAGAATAACTTTCCCGTTTAAATTAAAACGTTTGAGGATTCTATTCACCGTTTATTTCGGAACGGATAATAACATTCTTCGTCTGTCTTGAAACGGAGAATAACATTCTCAGTGGTAAAACACATTAAAATGTTCATTTTCCATTTTTATTTAAACGGAGAATGACGTTCTCCGTGTCTTTTGAAACGGAGAATATTATTCTCCATTTATTTTGAAAATGAGAATGAAGATGAGCTTGATGAGAATATGACGAGGTTGGTATGGGCTAAGAAATGATGAAGTTGGTATGGGCTAAGAATTTGCTTTCAAGAGAATATGTAACACAACCAACCTAGCAATGACATTGTAAAACAATAACGTAATTATGTAATTGGGCAAGAAACTTCTGTGTTTTATAATGTCTGCTCTGCTCTGTCTTTTATAATAAAATCATTTTTGAGTTACATTTACATTGTGAAAACCAAGCTAAGTTTAACTTTTATTTACATATGAAAGTCTGAACTACTACACAAAATCCTACTAAAAAGAAAAAAAGTTGAATTTGAGCTGCGTGCGGACATCGTCAGAGCAAATCACTTCATCGTGCATCGTCAGAGCAAAGGACCTGCAAAGGAATTCACTTCATCTTGCATTCTTCCGAGCAATGGAACGTCCTGAGGAAAAGGAATTCCTTAAGGCAAATCACTTCGTCGTGCATCGTCGGACGAATGGAACACATTGAACAAAGGAACTCCTTGCGGCAAAGGAACACCATGCATAGTCCGAGCGAATCAACGTGCAGGCGCTTCCAGAGAGCGTGGGTTGGCAATAAATCCAAACCTAGGGTCTCTTCCAGAAACCAACATCATGGCACACAGTCGACGAAGTGCACAAAAACAGACAGTCCAAGGCGGGGGATCGGTAGAGTCCATCTCCAGGATGAAGTGAATTCCTTTGCAAGGTGCTCTGCCTCAAGGAATTCCTTTGCAAGGTCCTTTACTCTCAAAGAATTCCTTTGCTTCTGTTCCTGTGCCTAAAGGAATTCATCTTGCTCTTTCTCTGACGATGCACGATGAAGTGATTTGCCTCAAGGAGTCATCCAACGGTTCCTATGCTCTAACGATGATTCAGTAAAGTGATTTGCCTCAAGGAATTTCTTTGCCTCAAGGTGTTCCATTGCTCCGACGATGCACGATGAAGTGAATTCAGTTCATCGTGCATCGTCGGAGCAATGGAACTCCGTGAGGCAAAGGAATTCCTTGAGGCAAATCACTTCATCGTGCATCGTCAGAGCATAGGAACCATTAGATGACTCCTTGAGGCAAATTACTTTATCGTGCATCGTCCGAGCAAAGGAACTCACTGAGGCAAAGGAGTTCCTGTGGATCTTCCAGCATTACAAAAACTGGAATGCAATCAAGGAGTCAAAGGAACTCCTTTAGTGCCAAAGAATTCCTTGAGAGCAAAGGACCTTGCAAAGGAATTCCTTGAGGCAAAGGACTTGTAAAGGAATTCACTTCGTCGTGCATCGTCAGAGCAATGGAACTCCTTGAACAAAGGAACTCCTTGCGGTAAAGGAACACCGTGCATAGTCTGAGCGAATCGACGTGCGGTCGCTTCGACAGAGTGTGGGTTGGCCATCAACCCAAACCCTGGGACTCTTCCAGAAACCAACATCATGGCACACAGTCGATGAAGTGCACGAACACGGACAGTCCACTAGGCACATCTCAGTCTTCTGAAGGACTTCACCACCAAAGCTTCTTCGAACGAGGAGATCAACAACCAAGCGGAAAGAGTCTTGCCAAGACGGAGGATCGGTAGAGTCCATCTCCACAAGAAAAGCTAAGTGAGACGAGAACAAACTCTCCCTACACTACTGCCATTTATAGGCAAGGAACAACTCGGACTCATGCGCCAAGTGGCAGCCACTTCGAATTCAATTCAATTAATTTGCATCAATACCTATGCATCTGCCCCTTCTCAAGTAAAGCTAAGTAAGACGAGAACAAACTCTCCCAACTACTGCCATTTATATGCCATTAATACCAATGAATCTGCCCCTTCGAATTCTGCCAACTCTGAGGGTTTCAATTTTACTCAAATATTAATCAAGTATTCAAAAATTAATACCAATGAATCTTTCCCTTCTCAATTTTTCGAGTATAGAACGGCTCTTTGCAAAAAAAAAAACGTTCAAAATTTTAATCAAATATTCGAAAAATGGAAATATTGAGATTAGAAACTTCACATTCTTAAATATGTTGTCAAATTTTATTAATTAATCATGTTTCCACCGCATTTTTTGTGCCATTTAAACGGAGTATGGCATTACAAGAGTTAAAACGAAAGAAAATGCTATTATTCGTGTTTTATTAAACGGAGAATAGCATTCTCCGTTTCCAATTCCACGGAGAATAGCATTCCCAGTGTTAAAACGATTGAGGATTCTATTCGCCATTTAATTTGGAACGGAGAATAGCATTCTCTGTCTAACTTGAAACAGAGAATAACATTCCCAGTGTTAAAAACACATTAGAATGTTCATTCTCCGTTTTAATTTAAACGGAGAATGATATTCTCCGTGTCATTTGAAACGGAGAATGTTATTCTCCGTTTTGAATTACACGGAGAATGTCGTTCCCAGTATTAAAACGATTGAGTATTAAAACGATTTAGAATGTGAGCATCTGCCCCTTCAAAATGACTTTTATACATATAAAAAAGATGAAGTGAAAAAGTTGTCTTGGAAGTTGAATAAATGCATTTTTATCTAATTGTCTTCTCAAACTTTTGCATTGGAGAACATATTTTTTATCTAATTATCTTGTGTGAATGAAATCTTGCCACATAGGAAAGACATTGTCTTAAGTCAACGACGTTTCATTTGATTCCATTTGCTCTTTGTCGCTATTTCGCTTTCGTACTTTACAATTACGAAAATTGTGACCCAATTTTTTACAAACTCTATAAGTTCTAGGCTTCGGGATAGTCTGACTTACTGTAGGCTAGCTTGATTTCTCTTGAGAAGGCCTTCCTTTTGTTGCTACCAGATTTGGCTCTTTTAAAGCTTCATACACTCCATGAACTGCATCAGCTACCATTTGTTCTTCTTCACCAATATCGGTCACCATTTCTTTCAACTCCATCAGAACAGACGACATCAACTCCGTTCCCCTCTCTTGAATTTTGCTTGATCTTTTACAATAGTATGTAAACAGATTAACTTGTTCATTAATACCACCATACCTTCTGCTCTCAATACTGTCTAGGTGGATGAATCTTTTTCTGTGCCAGGTCCGGAGAGATAACTCTCTTTGCAATCCTTGAGCCAACGAGATTTTATCAACTTTGGAATATCTCCAATTTGTAATCTCTTCATTGCTAAAAAAATATGCCTACAAGGAATCCCCTTGGTCTCCATCCACAAGCATTCACATTTTATGATGTTGTCGGTCGGATCAAATGTAACCTTCCGGTTGACACTGTTTGGCGACATATACTTTTGGATAGTGCAAACTTCTGCCTCTCTTATGATGTGATGATGGAAAACAGTATATGCATCAGAACGTGTGATTTCCTTCCTTACCTCTATAAACACCGTTTTAGTGTAAATTACGACAAATTTATCTTCTATTACGGCCATGCTAGTTTGATTCGCAACTGGTGTTGAGAGTTTATTAGTGACATGCTTTCTCATCTGGCCGTAACGTAAGGCCGCCAAACCGTAGTCACAATTTTGAAGGACCTTCCATAGTGGCTGCTTCTCATTCAAAAATCTTTTCAGAAATACGTTCATAGATTCACATCTATTTGTTGCAGTAGAACCGCCAAAATAATTTTCACGTAGGAATGTGTCCGCCCATCGCTGCCTCGTTCTGTACAATGCAGTGGTCCACTCATTGTTCTCTACATTATAATCTGTTAGCATCTGCTGCCAACGGTTTTCAAATTCTTCGACTGAATAGTACTTGTTTAGAAAACATGGACAGTAACTAAAGTTGTAATATTGTAACAACAACATACTTCAAAGTAAAGTAGCAAGTGTGTGATGTACCTTTTAATCAGAAGACTCAATTTATTGTGAAAACCCTCTCGGTGTACATGTTTGGCAGCATTGTTTAGGATATGCCATGAGCACGTTCGATGAACTACGCTGGGCATTAAATCCTCAATTACTTTATTCATGGATCTGCAACCATCCGTGAGAACTGTCTCTGGTAATTTGACATTCATACATTCTTGAAATTTTTCTAGAACCCAAGAATATGTCTCTGCAGTCTCATTATGGATCATTGCAAACCCAAACACACAAGTCATTGCATGATTGTTTGTACCCATTAGAACCACCAACGGCATTTGACTTCTATTTGTTTTATATGTAGAATCAAATGCTAGTGAATCTCTAAATAATTCGTAATCGAATCGACATGCACCGTCAGCCCAAAAGAGATGGGTCAATCTGGAATCTTTGTCTACCTTCTACGCATAGAAGAAATCTGGGTCAACGCCCTCCTTAGATTGAAGAAATGTAAGTGTTGTCGTAGCATCAACATCGTCTAGTGCTCTACTATCTTGAGCTAGAGCGTTTTATAAATCCTTTTTCGTCCATCCAACCTTATCCCAGCCACCTTTCCTGTGGACAATTAAATTCTATATCGCTCCAGTCCACATCCCTGATTGCTTCATAATCTTAATTTCTTCCAACTCTGCGGGTGATATCTTACGATGGGATCTCAAAAAAACTGATTTATAATCATTCGCCAGGCTATGGTTGTGAAGTACATGAAATTTTTTGACGACCCACATCTTTGTAGAATCGATGTACCTAATACGGAAAATTGCTTTACAATCACTTCTGCTTTCACTTCTTGGCTCACGAACCCTGTTAGGAGCTTCCTTGTATTTTTTGTGTCTGAATCCCGCATTCGAAAAACACCAACTACGGACCATCACCATCCCAGACTTGTTTTTCTTTACCTCGTTCTTTCTAATACTGAAACCATATGCATTTGAATATATCCGGTAGAATGTCTCTACTTCTTCAATAGAGTTGAATTGTAGGCCAACAATATCTTCTTCTAAGAGTTGTTTTGGATCTTTGTTAATGTTGGCAGACTGTAATATTTTTTTCATCGTTGCTGCATCGAAATCCAATGAAGATTCACCTTCGTCCCTAAGAATAGAATAAAACAAAATAAATATGAGAAATAAATGTAAAAATATAATACATTTCTTAAATCCATTAGAAAGGGTGATGTGAAATAACATTTCGTTGTTTGCGTTGATGTCGTCGTCATCGTTATGATGCATTCTTTCGGTGTTTTCTTCATCTTGTTCTTTACTGTCTCCTAAGTTAACAGCTTCCAAACTTTGCTCATCATCCAAATCATCTGACACTCATTTTGAAAGGAAGCTTTCTTCATCGACTAAATCTTCCACACGACGATCAGTTTCTCCATGTGACGTCGACATTGAAGAAAATAGAGTGTGTTAGAAACCAGTAGAAGAAACGAAGGACAAGAAACAATACAAGAAGAAAGAGTAATGCTATTCGTGCCTCCAAATTGTCCCTCTAATATATAGCCCTCCCATCTGATGTGTCATGTTAAATAATAGCGTGTGTCATCTGACATGACTGATGACATGGCAAATTTTAATCCAAAAAGTTAACTACCCAATTTTCTCCATAATAATTTAACGTTAATATCAATGTTAATTTAATGTTAATATTAATTTATGTTAATATTAATATTAATGTTAATGTTAATGTTAATATTAATATTATTGTTAATGTTAACGATAATATTAATTTTAATGTTAATGTTAATGTTAACATTAACTTTAATGTTAATTTTTATTTTTAGTTTTATTTTTAAAAAAATTTGCCACGTCAGCTGCCAGATCAACATATCACGTCAGCTGCCACGTAAGGATGGACAGTTTGAAAGTACAATTTGGAGGTACAAAAACCATTATTCAGAAAGAAACAACTTCCAGCATGCCAACAACACAACCTTTTCGTCTTCCTTGTACCTCCGCCATGTGGTCCTCTTTTGATGGCTCATGAAAATCTTGAGTGATTCTAGGAGCAAGCATAATTTTAAGGAAACAACTTCCGACAACACAACTTTCTCGTCTTCTCGGTACATGTATTATTAAATTGTGTAGCTAATAACGCATGAGGAAGCATGCAACAGCATTCTCCACGTGGCCCTCTTTTGTAGGATAATGCATGCAGCAGCATTTAATGCTACGCAACCCTATTGTCTTGTTATGTGTTGTGTATCCTATGTGGCATGAGGCACAAGACAATATCTTGCATAGGCGGCAAGATTATATTCACAAATGACAATAAGTTTAAAAAGTCATCTCCAATGCAAAATAGTATTGAGAAGACAATACAAAGTAATTTTTTACAACTTCCAAGACAAATTTTACTCTTCTAATGATATGGTATCAGTATTTATTGTTAAATTGTGTAGGATAACGCATGCAGCAGCATTTAATGCTACGAGATCTGTTGTGTAAAGAAAACAACCTGTGAGAGAGAACCCGAGAGAGAGAGAGAGAGAGAGAAAGAGAGAGTGTGGGAGATGGGATAAAGAGAAAGGATCGAGCTCGACTAGATTTTAAACTTAAAATTCAATTTTTGGTTTTCATTACTAATAACTAGTTCGCACGTACGAGTTTAGACGAACACTAACCGAGCCCGAGCAACGTGACATCAGCTAGCTAGGTTTCTAATACCGTGGCATTCCTGTTAATTTAAAATTTACAATATTATTGAAACTAATATTAATACTAAAATTTAAAATAGTTTTTGATTTAACATTTACTTCAAACTAGTTAAAGTTAAAATTGCATTCTTTTTTTATTTAAAATGTAATTGGAACTACAATTAATATTAACATTCGCTTGTCCCATAGTTTAAGTCATATTTCACTGCTTCTTGCTTAAGTCTATGCACCCAAAGAACTTGATTGTTTAAGTCGAACGCGTGCACAGCACGTTCCCTCGATGCAAGGCTTGACGTAGCCCTTGCTTGTCAAGTCGTTGCACAAACACATTAGAAAAGAGTTTTGTTGGGCTATCGAAGTACAGCAAGCACCGTCCCGTGTCACGTGCATTTGTTAAGCAGTGAAAGGGTGTGAAGGCCACTGGCAATGTCAAGCCATCATGGACTATAGCTGGGTTAGACAGCGACCCTTTTGCGGTGGGCCGAATCGGTCCCTTGGCCTAGGAATGGATTGGTTGAAGGAGTAATACACAAGAATAGACTGCCATATTGGCAGGATTATTTTTGGTATTCCTGGTGAGGCAGAGTTTTTATTTTCCGGTGAGGCAGAGTTTTCACCATCGACTTGATTCCAGGGACGGCACCAGTATCGGAAAGAGTCTACAGGATGGCACCTTCAAAGTTGAAAATCTTGTACAAGATGATTGAAAAACTCAGAACCAAGGGATTCATTCGTGCTAGTGGATTGCCTTGGGGAGCACCGATGCTTCTTGTGAAGAAGAAGGATGGTACGTCAAGATTATGTGTTGATTATCGTACATTGATGACTTATTTGATCAGCTCAAGGGAGCGACTGTATTCTCGAATATTGACTTGCGGTCATGAGGGTACCATCAGATCAGAGTCAGAGAGCAAGTCATCCCGAAGACATCATTCAGATCGAGGTATGGACATTGGGAGTTCCTTGTTATGCCATTTGGAGCGACCAATGTGCCAGCCGTATTCATGGACTCCATGAATCGTATCTTCATATACTATTTGGATCAGTTCGTGATATTGTTCATAGACGATATCTTAGTCTATAGCTGTAGTGTCCCGTCCCTACATCGTGCCCCGTACTCCGTCCACGGGGTGTGCGAGAAAGGAACTCTGTCGCTATCGATTCGGTCGGGACCGATAGGTCGGGATCGATCGACTCGATCGAACGGGAACGGTTGAGTTAAGATCCATTCTCTCGCCTGAAGTAAACTCAAGGTGAGTGGCTGACCCTTCTCTTCTCGACCCCCTTCCTAGGTAAATCGATAATGTTGTTGTGAATGAAAGGATAAATGCAAGGGCACGAACACGGGAAAAGGATTGAGTTTTCAAAGAGACTGTAGGCTATGTCTTAATAACTAAAAGAAAAATATGTCTTCGTACGGTTATGGACAACTTGTCGACAAGGCGGTAGTTTCCTCGAGCGGCAACCTGGGGCCATGGGACCGTTTCGACCTAGGAGAAAATAGGGTATAGTCGTGCATAAGGTTTCAGCACAGGTTAAGCGGGGACTTGCAACGAAGCTAGCTACTTGCGTTGAAAGGACCCCGATTAACAAAGCTATACGTCCAGGATGGCTTGTGATGCCAGTGACGTCGAAGAGGGACGAGACGAAGGAGGTCGTCCACTCGTCTTAGACTTGCTTCAAGCGAGCGACTGGTTGGCTGCGCTGACGTCGCCTACGCGATCACCTGCAACCCGCTGAATATGGGACTTGGTTCCAGAGAAGCCATTCCATAACGTGGAATGGATCTTAATTCAACCGTTCCCGTTCGATCGACCCGGCCAATTCTGACCTATCAGTCCCAACCGAATCGGTAGCGACATTGTTCCTTTCTCGCGCACCCCGTGGACGAAAATGGGGGTCGATGTAGGGACGGGGCACTACAACAATCTCAAAGCTCGTCATATAAAGTATGACTTAGGCGATGGAAACACTGCACCATGTACCGAGTTTGTGCTACAATATTCCCAGTCTGTTTGGGGACAAAGATGCAAGAGTTACGTTGGCCAAAGGTAAGCTTTGAGTCGATTGGAATCTATGAATCGAATCGATGCAAAGGATAAGTTCCGTTTGAGCAAGTATTGATTTTAGTTGATCTGGTGTACAAACTATGCTTTTACGCTGGACGATAAGAGGTCGACATTTTGCCTTATTCAGTAAAGTGTCCGCAAAACCAAATCGTCGCCTTTAAACGGAGTATGGCATGGGCGCGGTAGGCCAAATCAACCGAGTAGTTCAAAGGAGGGAATTATGTATGGTATTTATGGTGTACATCATTAGGACGGGTTGCGACCGTCCAGTATTGTGATAAGCTATGATATCAATAAGTTTGGGATCCTTCGGATATTGGGCTAGCAACCCGTATCGAAGCGATCATAGGCTTACACATAAGGATGCCAAAGATGCATTACGGTACGAAACACCGTGACCTTCATATAGATAGGGCCGGTGGGCTGAGATTAGTGCTGGGTGCAGGCGCAGGCCCTTCCACCCTTATGCATATGTTTAAGTTTACGGTTGGTTGGTTGAGTGAAATGATATAATTTCTTATGTAAAGTTCTAACCTTGCAGGCTAGGCAAAATGGGACAGAGATGAGCACGATCACTATGTTTATGTTAAGATTATGTCTAAATGTATCTGCCGCAGGGACACGGTAGTGGACAAGTTCAGGATATGTTCGGCTCGAGGCGGGGCTCGGCTTGGACATGCCGAGGCATGGAGTCCTTAGCGTTCAAGAGGACCTACCGCATTGGCGTTCGGACTTGCGACATGGAGATGTTCAGCCGAAGACTACTTGTTGGCTATAAAGAGGCATAATGTATCGAACAATATAATCCTTTGTGAGCTAGAGAGATCATGAGCGTTGTAGCCAATTGGCATGTTAAGTTGGGCTATTCAGAGCCATTGTAACCTTCAGTTCATTATCAATAAAAGCGATTCTTGTTGTATACTGCGTTTTCCTTCCGCTGCTTATGTTATCAATTTGAGCTATAAACACTATTGTGAATCTGTTATCTTGCCTTGCACGAGCGCAACTCCAGGCTCGTGCGGCATCACGCCCCAGCGAGGACGATGATTCGGGTGAAATCTAGCGAGGGCGAGCGATTTTTCGGATCGGGACGTGACAAAGGGTTCCCAACAGTTGACTCATCCAAGTCAATGGGAACTCTTATGACAACAACGACAAAACTTGATAATGATGAAGACGGTATCTCGGTCGACATTCGTAAGTATCGAAGTATGAACGGGGAAATTTAACAGTAGCATTAATATTAAATCTACATTGGCTTTTCTGTTAATTTAAAATTTACAATATAATTGAAACTAATATTACAAAAATGCTATTTGGCTCCCAAAAAATTTGGGTGATACCATCTTCCATTATGTGGCATATGACATGGTTGCTAACATGACAGCTGACATGGCAAAATTTAACGATAAATTAATATTAAAATTAACATTAATAGTAAATAAATAATTTAATATTAAATTAACATTAATTAATATTAACATTAACATTAATATTAACATTAATATTAATATTAACATTAACATTAGCATTAGCATTAGCATTAACATTAATATTAATATTAATATTGACATTAACATTAACATTAACATTAAAAAAATTTAGATAATTAATTTTTGGGGTTAAAATTTGCCATGTCAGCTGTTATGTCATCTACCATGTCAGATGCCACATAATAGGAGATGGTATCACCCAAATATGTTGGGAGCCCAAACGACTAATTGATAATATTAATACAATGGCATTACCGTTATTTCCCAATAGATTCGTGCCTTATTCGGTCACACCCTCCATGAGCGGGTTACACCCCCGAAATGAGGGGTTAAATAGCCTTTTCCAAAGAAGAGAACCCATCCGACTGGAGAGAAACAAAGGAGAGAAGAAGAAGAACAGTCGCAATAGAGAGGAGCAAAAGCAAGATCAACTGCAACGGATGGGCCGTCATCCCTACCGAGGTTCTCTCGATGATACTGGTACTGTCGGGGATGCCGACGGACGAGGTAATGTGTAACGTGGCCCCAGTTTGCCGTTCGTGGTGGAAGGCACTCAACGGTCCCTTAGACTATTGGTCTAACGTCGACTTAGTACAGTGGTGCCGGAGGACCCAGCAAACCGCTGAGATTAGTTTGACCATAAAGAAGCTCATGGCTCGCAGTGGGGAATATCTAGGGTCCTTCTCCGCGTACAAGCTCGACGAAGCAGCCTTCTGTTTTACATGTTTAAGGCCAGTGCAAAATTTTATTTGGTCTTATTCTAATAATTTATTTTTTCTATTACAAAATTTTACGTATACTTTTGTTAATTTCTATTGATGTTTTCCCATTTTTATAATACAGTGGGAAATTTCTAAGGGTGCTGCGCATTCCGAAGTGCAACGTGAGTGATGAAACTTTCGTGAGACACTTGGAGTTTCTTCCGGTGCTGGAAGAACTCGACATTAGCTACTGCCTCTATATCACGTCAACTGGAATATTTTCTGCCGGAAAGTATTGCCACCGTCTGGTCAAGCTGAGGAGGAACATGCCCCCTCCAGATTTTATGCTCAGGAACAAATTCGTGCTGGACACGCATAACGAGACGGAGGGAAAGGCCGTGGCTGATTCGATGCCGCGTCTCGAGCACCTACAGATGGGATTCGGCATGTTCAATGGAGACACGCTGTGATCTATCATATGCAACTGCAAGGGTCTTCGCGTGCTCGACATACGTGGGTGCTTTAACGTGCACTTCGACGATGACCTCTGGAAAATTTGTTATTTAATACAGACGTTTAAACGACTCTTTGATGATGTAATCCCAGTCCCAGGGGAACCTGAATACGAGATGTATAATGATTTAGATATCATCAATCATTCCTGGGGTGAATGGTGAAAACATTAGCATGCGTGCATGCATGCATTTTTTTATATTTTTCACTAGTCTACATATACGTACTTTGTACGTATTTAATTAGAATATTATAAAGTCAGTTGTCATCTTTTCGTCTTTTTCAGGTGACTATTTATATGTCAAGAGATTCGAAGTACAATTTTTTTTAATTTTTATTTTCTATTGAGACTAATAACCTTTAGAAAATGGTAATAAAAAATAAAATTTATTACCATTGGAACATAATGTTATATGGAAAAATAAAACTTGCATGCAAACTTTATTCCTTTGACTCTTAAACATAAATGACATGCAAGTTGACATTCCTGACATAATAACATCATGTTTATAAATACTCAAGGGTATTTTAGGAATTCAAAAGTTTCACCACCAACTTATAATATGAATTTTATCCAATTATAGTTAAATACGCTTCTAACTCATTTCGTTAAGGTGCAAGATATTTTTTCTGAGTTCGATTCTCCATTTTGACAAAATTTTACTTTCGTCAATAATTTTTTACATGATTAATTTTTTATAAATAAAATGGACTGTGATATAATGACGCCTAAGATGGCTCACTTCTGAGATTTCGACATTTTCCAACACAGATTTTACCATTAATACAACATCTCAGTATAATCATATCCAAGAGATTTCGACATTTCCCAACACAGATTTTACCTTCTTTAAGATGAATTCTGGCGGTGCAAATTCCACTCATATTAGTGGTATCAGTGCCATTCACCATAATTAATGGTGATCGATACAAAAACATTGGTTTCTTTTTCACAACCCTTTAAAATCTATTTATACAGCCAAACAGCCAAACTATTCATCTTCACCAGCCTTCAAAACCAATTTATATAGATTCAAAATAAAACTAAACAGTCAAACTATTTAAAATTCACAACCCTACAGAACAGTCTCAAATGTAACATTCTTCGTCCTAAATATACGATTCTCCGTCCTAAATGTACCATTCTCCGTCCTATATGTACCATTCTCCGTCCTACAAGTATCATTCTCCGTCCTATCTCTGTCCTAAATGTACCATTCTCCGTCCTAAATGTACCATTCTCCGTCCTATATGTACTATTCTCTGTCCTATATGTATCATTCTCCGTCCTATATTTACCATTCTCCGTCCTAAATGTACCATTCTCCGTCCTAAATGTACCATTCTCCGTGTTAGAGGAACGGAGAATGGCCATTAACAGTCCCAAAAATTGTGCCATACTAAGTTAAAAGCATATAATAGCACCCAAAAAATGTTAGCAATAGAAAAATTCTACATAACCCAAACACCAGACTCGAACCTAGGTCTTCCATGTAAAAGCCAAACAGCACAACCAACTAATCTTGGAATAAGAAATATCCCCAACTTCCAATAAGGAATAAGAAATTGAATATCCCCAACTTCCAATAAGGAATAAGAAGAGTCGGTTAGGAACGTATATATATATATATATATACATAGGGGTCCCTATTCATCAGAGTAGGTTGCACATTTAACATGGCTCCAAAAAGATCATCTGGTTGGGAACCATTGCCAGACACTTCTTCCAGTCGTCGCTGAGCCTCTCCGTATGGAGCACCCTCTGCGCCGCCTCCGGCCCATGACTGGCTGGCAGCGGCTGCGGACTTCCTGACCTCCTGCGGGTTGTCACTGGAGGTCATCGCTTGACCTCTTCATCCGGCGCCCAACTTTGACCTGTTGCCGATCACTCCGGAGGAACGGGATTCTCTGGAGAAGAGGGAAGCGTTTCACCGCCTGTGCCATAGGGCGGATGTCCGTACCCTGCAGGACTTTGTGGAGATCCTTCGCGAGGCCAGTGAGGGGTAGACCTCTTATTTTTATGTTTTTTTTTCACTTTTTTACAGTTTTTGTCCTCCTCTTGTATACTACGTCGGAGAATATTCCGGCGACGAAGCTGGGATTTAATGCAATATAATATTTTGTTAACTCAATTTGGTTTCGGCTACAAGCGACTAACTATTTTATCTATTTTTTAATTAACAAATCTTGTTACGTCAAATCCATATATCAGCGACGATATCCCCATCAATGACTTGTTACGTCATAGAATTGTTTATGCTACCAGCGTCAATCTTGCCGTCAAATTCATCTTAAATATGATTACAAAGTAAAATAGAGGACAACTTTGAGTGTTTCAATTTTACTTTTTTCAAGTACATAGTCTTCTTACTAAGTCGTCAAACGTTCAAAAATTTAATCAAATATTCAAAAAATAGAAATATTGAGATTAAACTTCACATTCTTAAATATGTTGTCAAATTTTTTTAATTAAACATCTTTCCACCACATTTTTTCTGCCAAATTTTTCAATAATTTATATGGAACACGTGGATATATACTAGTAATAATAGTAATAAATTTAATTTTGGAAGTAGTTTTTAAAATTAGGGTCTCAAAATCCCAAAGGTTTATGTAGTGATTTCACATGGATATATACTAGTAATAATAGTAATAAATTTAATTTTAGAAAGTAGTTTTTTAAATTTAATAGTAATAAATTCGACCGTCTTATACTAGTAATAACAGTAATAAATTTAATTTAAGACTCAAAACTATTCTAATTTTTTGCACTTCCCAAGGTCATATAAGACGGTCGAATTTTCCCTCTTCTTCTCTCAAACCCTCTTCCTTCTCCCAAACCCTCTCCCAAACCCTCTTCTTATCAAAATACCGCCGAAGAAACAACGACCGTCGCCGAAGGGGAAGAATCCACAAAGGGATGCGATACAGGCTCGAAGGGCAGAAGTTGCAAGGACGGCGAAATCCAAGATTATGGTCGCTAGGGCAGAGGCCGAAAGGGCAGCGACGGAAGCAGCGGCAGTGACGATGAAAGCGGAGGCGGCAGCCAAGCCACCTGCAAAAAAGGCTAAAAACTCATTGCTCGACAAAGACCGAAAAATCTATCTTCGATATAGAGTCGTCGGAAGACTCAACTTATGAAGATCGAATGCGTACTCAAGCGAAGGCTAAGGTGGCAACGGATACAGAGTCATCAGCGTACTCTGAGGATTTTGAATCCTCATCAAAAGGGAAAAATGAAGAGGAAGAACAATCATCAAATAAGTCCCAGGATTGAGAGGAGGTAAAAAATTTAAAGACTCTAAGTCTAAGAAGATTTATATTAAATATTTCAAGAAAAAGGCTGTTATGCCTGAAAGATCAATTAAGATGGATGATGTCGAAGACGAAGCTTTCCTGGATATATTAAAATTCTATCAATTGGAGAAACTGAACAAATCCTGTCTTGAGAAAATCTCCAAAACAATAGTAAGAGAATTTTACTCAAATCTTCCGGCTGAAATTAAAGAAAAAGAAGAGGATCAACAACTGGTGTTTCTGAGAGGGAAACTGATTAGGGTAAATGCTGCTGTCATCATCGAATTTTATGGATTTGATCCAGTTTCTGAGTTTGATATGAAAGATATTGATAATATTTCCATGACGGATGCAATTCATGAGATTACAAGTGTATCAATGGGTGCCAAGACCCCTCAAAATGTATACAAAGATCAATTAAAAACTTTGTATAAATTGTTGCATGCCTACGTATCTCAAACACTCAACCCTATTGGACATGAGTTTTCCATCCATCCCGAGAGAGTAAAATTTCTTTATTATATGGGGAAGAAAAAAAGGATGGATATAGGTTCCTACATGTTCAGTAGAATGATGCATCTCATGGGAAAACCAACTGCAAGGACAGCTCTCCCTTTCGGAGGATTTGTATGCTCGATGGCTAGTAAACATTTTTTCCCAAGCTTAGCAGGGGATGTTTATATTAAAAACAAAGGCCCCATGAGAAAACTAACATTCACTCGAATGTTTAGAAAACGGGCAGCAGCTGCAAGCAAACCATCAACATCTGAAAAACCATCAACTTATGGAATCAAAAACACTAAGGACAGGGTTGATGATCTATACAATTTTGTTGCTGCAAACTTTGAGAATGTCTTCAAAAAGATGAAGACTATATCCGACAACCAGAAATTGATTCTGGATAAGATTAACCAGATAGAGGTTGAATTTGCTGACCAAGAATAAGATTTTCCTTCCCTCGTGAAGAAGGTAAATGGGGCTAGCCCAAACTCTTATGTAAAAATACACACTATGCATATTGACACTTTAATGCTAGCCATCACTTTGATACTTCTATTTATGTTTCTGGATGTCATTTCTACATATACAGTGAGTCCATACTGACTATAATTTTTCTTAATCCGTCCCTCAAGGTGTAGGTGAAGGATATTTTGAGAAAGAAGAAGAAGAAAAAAAAGAAACAAGAAGAAGAAGATGGAGATGGCTATGAAGATTCATCTTTTGAGTTTTGAATCTTTTATTTCAATTTAGAAGTAATATTTGACTTGTAATATGGTTCTGAATATTTGTTGGTCATGGCGGTCAAACTAAATTTTGTGTTTGAAATATTATAAGACTAAACTTTTCGCTTGTACTAAGTGCATAGTTCGTAATTTGTTTGGAAAATGTAATATGGTCTTGAATTTAAAGTAGGTCTGATATTTATTTAGATTATTGTATTGTGAATTATGCAGGTTCTATGTTGAATTACTACCGTGGATTGGGCAGATTACTGTAACGTGAATTATGCAGTTTATTGGACTTGGAATGAAGTACACTTAATTTGATTATGATTTTTTGGTTGAAGCGTTTATTTGATTGGCAGTTGGCCTTCATAGATGATATTGATATTTTGGTGTATTCCTTTGATTTGCAGATGCCCATCACAGATTTCATGAGTCCTGGGTGCATTCCTAGGGTTTATAGATGGCCTCATTACGGATGCATTCCGGGGATCACTAAAACTTTATTTGATTGTAATGTATTTTGCTTTCTGTAAAAAATTATTACATCGATGCCATCAGTATGAATTCGATGCCAGTTTCATCCCTTGTTATTGCTGAAGCAAAATTATAATCATGCCTGTTCATCCCTTGTTATTGCTGAAGCTTAATTGTAATCATGTCTGTTCATCCTTTGTTATTGCCATCAGTACATCGATGCCATCAGTATGAAGTCGATGCCAGTGTAATGTATAATGTAATGTAAGAAAAATTCTCTTTGATAGTAGGTTAATTTTATTCAAACACTCGCAAGAAATTATGTGCAGCTATATAGTGGAAGCCTAATAAAATGATATTCAGATTTTCTTGAACATGATTTAATATTAAATGAATATACTTTGGTAAATGATCTTAAAAATACTGTAAATGTTTGGTGAAAAAAATATGAGATACTTGAACATTTCCAGTCCTAAATGTACCATACTTTGTTAAAAGCACAGAGAGTGTCCATTCTCCGTTTTCAAAGAACGGAGAATGGCCATTCTCCATGTTAAAGGAACGGAGAATGGCCATTCTCCTTGAGAATGGCCATTCTCCGTGTTAAAAGCAAAGAGAATGGCCATTCTCCGTCCATTCGTCGTGTTAAAAGCAAAGAGAATGGCCATTCTCCGTGTTAAAAGCAAAGAGAATGGCCATTCACCGTCCAAAAAAAATATTCTCTTCGAAAATATTATCATTAGAAAAGTACAAAATATTTCGTCCGATCAATACAGATTTTTTTAAATATGTGAGCAGATGATCCGCTCGACCTCAGAAGCAGGTTTCCTCAGTTCACCACCACCACCATGACATGTAGCTTTATTAACAAAATATTAAATTATTAGATGAAAAATAAGATTTCTGACAATGGCATGGACAGTAAAATTAAAGCGGCACCGCTGGTACTTCTTCTTGTTCGAGGAGGTTTCGACGACGTCCGACGCGAACTGGACCAATTCTTCTCGGCACAGTTGGTACTCCTCGTTGTTCGAGGAGGGCTCGACGACGTTCGATGCGATCCGGACCGATTCTTATTTCCTTCTTCATCTCCGTTTCTCTTTCCACCACCACCACCAACACCAACACCACCACGACCTGTAACCAAAAAAAATTATGAAATATTAAATTGGATGGACGAAAGAGAGAGTAAATATGAGTTAATTTAGGGTGTTCATTGAAAAAATTAAAGTGAAGAATGACCTGCTAAAGCAAGTTACCAACAGGTCAAAAGTCTAAATCGGCATTAAATGATGTTTCTACTCTATTATTGAATCTAAACCATTGGATCAACATCCAACGGTCCAAATTTCGGATGTATCGATACATCCTTTTCCAGGGGATATATTGTAGAACGACCCTATATATATATATATATATATATATATATATATATATATTTATATATATATATATATATATATATAAATGAAATGGACGTTCCTGACAAACGCGTCGGGTCAAAATTGACACCCCAAATCTGAATCGTGTCTTCGTTTGGGATTCAAAGGAGACGGTGACAGAGAAAATTCGTTACTTTCTCCCATCTCCTCTTTCTTTCTTTCTTTCTTTCTTTCTTTCTTTCTCTACAGAGTCCAGCCATGTCTTCCGCCGCTTCCTCCGTGATTCAACGAGGCCAGGTCGATCTAGTCGATTTCATCGACTGGAGGAGCGTCGAGTGCCTTAACCAGAACTCCGGACACGCCTACGCCAACGCTCTCAAGTAGGGTTACAGAGAGGATAATGGGCTGCACCTGGAGAGCGACGCCGACGACAAGCTCCTGATCTACGTCCCCTTCACCCAGGTCGTCAAGCTGCACTCTGTCGTCATCAAGGGCCCCGAGGAGGAAGGTCCAAGGACAGTGAAACTTTTTGCAAACAAGGAGCACATGGGCTTTAGCAATGTTAATGACTACCCACCTAGCGACTCAATTATTTTATCCCCAGAAAATTTTGAGGGAAAGCCTGTTATTTTAAAATATGTCAAATTTCAGAATGTCCAAAGCTTGACAATTTTCATCGAGGACAATCAAGGTGGTACTGACATCATAAAGGTTTAGAAGATTGTTCTTTATGGAACGACGGTCGACACGACAAATATGAAGGATTTGAAGAAGGTGGAGGAGCACTGATACGCTACCGGACATAAATTATAGCCGAGATTTGTGTAAGAAGTGATGAACAATATAATCAGCCACATTTTTCCCCTTCTAATAAAAAAGATCCAAGTTGCTATTGTGTTAATGCATGAAAACTCAGTGTTTTGTACAACGCCCAGTCTTCTACTGGTGGAAAAGAGTGTGCCCGGTGTGAGGAGTCTCGGGATTCTGATCCTATTGTTTACTGAAATGATACTCAGTAATTTCTTTTATACATTAAGCAAGTGTAATAAATAGATAAAAATGCCTAAAAATATATAAAAATTATATCTAAAATTTCCCACTATATTGTGGACTACTTTTATGATAGTATAATATACAAGCACATATACATATACATTAACTAGAAAAAAAAAACTACTGGTTTAATATAGAAATAGGTATAACAAAATTTTAAATTACTACAATAATTAAAATAAAATATGGGGGTTTACTTCCTACCCAACTTAAAGAAATTTCATCCTCGAAATTAAACTAACGTCGGGGGGATGCGATGCAATGCAATATTAAGAATCTAACACGCAAACGTACCTTGGTCTTCGAACAAATGCGGGTAACGATTTTGGATGTCGTCCTCGCGCTCCCAAGTAGACTCTCCTACCGAGTGGTGCTTCCATGCTACGCGAACAATTGGTATAGACTGATTTCGCAACACCTTCACTCAGCGATCAAGGATGCCTACTGGTTGCTCTTGGTACGACAAGCTCGGTCCAACAGTGATCTCGGAGTGATCGAGCACATGACTGTTGTCTGCCACGTACCTCCTCAGCTGAGACACGTAAAATATGTCATGTACTCCCTCTAGCGACGGTGGCAATGCCGATTTATAGGCAACCTCTCCAATACGTTCCAAAACATCGAAAGGGCCGATGTATCTTGGACTCAACTTGCCACGTCCTCTGAATCGAATCGTGCCTCTAGTGGGGGATATCTTCAAAAAAATATGGTCGTCTTCCTTGAACTCCAAAGGTCGACGACGATGATCTGCCCACTGCTTTTGTCGATCATGTGCTGCTCGTAGGTGGTCCTGTATCTTCTTCACCTTCTCCACTGTGCTCAAAACCAACTCGGGTCCCAATATCTGTCGCTCTCCTATGTCGCTCCAACAAATAGGAGATCGATACTTCCTATCATACAATGCTTCAAATGGAGGCATCTGAATGCTCGCTTGATAGCTATTGTTGTAACAAAATTCCTTAAGATGGAGGTAATATTCCTATGATCCGCCAAAGTCAAGCATACACGCTCTCAGCATATCCTCTAACGTCTGAATCGTACGCTCTGACTGGCCGTCTGTCTGCGAGTGGTTTGATGTGATAAACTTCAAACACGTACCCAAACTTTCTTGCATACTCCTCCAAAAGTGCGAGGTGAACCTCGAGTCACGGTCCGAAACGATGCTAACTGGTACACCGTGTAGCTTCACTATTTGCTTCATATACATATCCGCCAAAACTTCTGTGGACTGCCCCACTCCAAAAGGTAAGAAGTGGGCCGATTTGATTAGTCTATCAACAATCACCCATACCGCATCTCGTCCACTAGGACTCTGAAGAAATCCTATGATGAAGTCCATCGTAATGTGCTCCCACTTCCACTCGGAAATGGGTAGCTGCTGCAATAATCTAGCCATCCCCTAGTGCTCGGCCTTCACTTGTTGGCATACCAAACACTTGGCCACGAAATGAGCTATCTCCCGCTTCATTCCGTGCCACCAATAATACTGCCGTAAGTTCCGATACATCTTAGTTCCTCCGGGATGTATAGAGTAAGTCGAACTGTGCGCTTTCGTCATCAACTCCTGTCAAAGCTCTCCATTAGGAACATAAATACGATCACCACATCGCAATGTTCCATCGGGATGAATCCTCAATCCCGTCTGCTCTCCTGCCTCAGTCCTCTCTCGAAGCCGTCAAAATCTAGCATCCGTAGGTAATGCCGCCTTGATCCTCTCCACTAGTGATGATTGCACTTGGAGGTTGGCTAACACGCCATCTGCTCCAGGCAATACGACCTTAATACCAAGCTGGTGCAAGTATCTGATCAACTCCTTCTGCGTAGTCAAGAAGTGTGCCACGGGCTTACGGCTTAATGCGTCTGCCACAACATTAGCCTTGCCCGGATGATAATATAGCTCAATCTCGTAATCTTTCATCAACTCCAACCAACGTCGTTGTCGCATATTCAACTATTTCTGTGTGAACACGTACTTGAGGCTCTTATGATCAGTGTAGATATCAACCTTCTCGCCGTACAAGTAGTGTCTCCATAGCTTCAAAGCAAAAATAACCGCTGCGAGCTCTAGATCGTGGATTAGATAATTTTTCTCGTTCACACTCAACTGTCTCGATACATATGCTACTAGATGACCATGCTGCATCAACACACATCCTAATCCCTTCCCGGATGTATCGATGTAGATCGCAAATCCTCCCGGGCCCGATGGTAGTGTCAAGATGGGTGCAGTGGTCAAGCGCTTCTTTAACTCATCAAAAGCAGCTTGACACTCATCTGTCCATACAAACTCCTGATCCTTGTAAGTTAGTCGAGTCATAGGCCCCGCTATTCGAGAGAAATCTTCTACAAACCTTCGATAATATCCCGCAAGTCCAAGAAAACTTCTCACCTCAGAAGCCGATGTGGGAGCGGGTCATGCCTTGACTGCTGTGATCTTCTTAGGATCTACCGATATGCCGTCTCCAGTAACAATGTGTCCAAGAAATGAAACCTCCTTGAGAAAGAAATCACACTTGCTAAGCTTTACAAAAAGTTGCTCATTCCTCAAGATTCCTAAAACTGTCCGTAGATGCTGCTCATGCTTCTCTTGGCTCTTGGAGTAAATCAAGATATCATCTATGAAGACGAATACAAATTTGTCCAAGTATTAGTGAAAGATCTTGTTCATTAAGTTCATGAAGACCGCGAGAGCATTGGTCAACCCGAAAGGCATGATCAAGAACTCGTAGTGTCCATACCTCGATCGAAACGCCGTCTTCGGAATATCTTCCTTCCGTACCTTCAGTTGGTGATAGCCCGATCGTAAGTCAATCTTGGAGAATACTTTTGCTCGACTCAGTTGGTCGAATAGATCGTCTTTGCACGGCAAGGGGTACTTATTCTTCACCGTCACTGCATTCAAGGCTCTGTAGTCGACGCACATGCACACTGTCCCATCTTTCTTAGGCACAAAAAGAATGGGTGCTCCCCATGGTGACGCACTGGCACGAATAAAGCCTTTCTCCAACAAGTCATCAATCTGTGTCTTCATCTCCACCAACTCCTTGGGTGCTGGACGATATACTCGAGATGAAATAGGCTCGGCTCTGGGAATAAGATCAATAGAAAACTCAGTGTCTCGGTCAAGTGGCAGTCCTGACAATTCCTCGGGGAACACATCCTCGAACTCAGCGATAACAGGGTGCTGAGGGGTGTCCTGCATCATCATGTGAGTCCCCAATGCAGGTGCATCGCTTCTCAAGGCTTCTTTCTTGGTGAACTCGAACTCCGTCGCATTCGGTGGTCTAAAGACAATACTGCCCTTATGGCAGTCTATGAGAGAGAAATGCTGGCTCAACCAGTCCATTCCGAGAACCACGTCGAATGTCGGCATAGGAAATACAAGAAGTCGTGCCTTCATCTCTCTACCACTTATCACTATCGAACAATCTCTACAAACACCACTAACAGGTACAACTCCTCCTCCAGTGAGGATTCTAATATTTTTAGGTAAGGATGACAAGGATATGTTGTGTCTAGTGGCAAAGCTAGTGGATATAAATGAATGGATGGCTCCAGTGTCAAATAATGTGATGGCAGGAAATGTTGGAACTAAAACCATACCTTCTATAAACCCCCAAAATTTTTATAAATAATTTTTTTATATATTTATTTAAATATTATTATGGTATTTCTTATTTAGTGTTTAGTTAGTAATTAATTATATGATGAATATGGCTTGCATGTTCTCACTGAAAAATAGTTTATAAGTATATTATGAGTTTTTGATTTTTATGAAAGTTTTATAATTTTTATGTGCCTCTTGATATATATATATATATATATATATATATATATATATATATATATATATATATATATATATATATATATTTAATATAATATATATATATATATAAATATATATATATATAAATATATATATATATATATATATATAAATATATATATATATATATATATATATATATATATATAAAAAAAAAAAAAAATATATATATATATATATATATATATATATATATATATAATATATATATATATAATATAAATATATATATATAATAAAAAAATATATATATATATATATATATATATAAATATATATATATAATATATAATATATATAATATATATACTGAGTAAAAAAACTATTGGAACAGTGCCCAGCACTGTTCCCAGCTCTCCCAACCCGAGCGAGCCTTTTCGCTCAGCTCAGAGACTAAGTCTCAAGGAAATCGAGATTTGAATCTCCTTCAAATCAAAACCGTATCTTCCCAAAACAATTTCATCAAATCCTAAACAAGATTCTCTTTGACTTGAACATAACCCTAACCTAATCAAATTAAAAATACGAACGAAATTCGTAGTAGAAAACTCGATACCCATATAAACCTACAGTTTTCATCCCAACCTTAGAGACCATCGCGCACACCAAATCCCTCGTCCTCGACCCCAATCTTAAACTCCAGCACGACCCCGATACCCCCGCGTCCAAGTCCGCCCACCTGTCCGTTGCCGTCGACGACAGGATTGTCGAAAAATAGTGAAAACCCGAGCATAAACAGAGAACACTCTGTTATCAACCAAATCCAGGTACCCCCTTCCCGATCTGATATTTCCATAGCTTCTCGATCATTTTTAATTTCGTAGAGTTCTTTAGAAAGACAACATAACCCCCTAGAGAACCCAACAAGTAGGATTCATAGATGCCCAACGAATCGCTCGAAAGTTTTTCACGAAGACGAGCGAAAAACTGCTGAAGCAGGACAGTTCGAGTAATTCAAAACCCTAACTTGGAAGAGAAATCCCGACCAACCCCCTGAATAATTTTGAAAAAAAATTGGAGACTGTTGAAGACAACCTAAACACGAGTAAACCTAATTTACAGATTGTGATTTTATTGAGTATATAGAAAGTTATTCGATCGTAAAAATCTAGAAAAATCATGTTCAAAACTGTAAAAACTTTAGAAAATTTTCTGATACGGCGTGCTTCCCGACAAACCGGACGACGTGGTTGCAAACTATATGCATCAAAAGGCGCGTATGAGTTTTGCTAACGTATGGGAACTGACGGAACTCGATTTCGTTGCACATGCGCGGCGAAATCAGTGCATATCCGTTGAGATACCCCCGTATCGACGTTTTGCAGACTTGGCCATAACTTCGTGCACGTTCGTCGGATCGACACGAAACTTGTGCCATCAGGACCGTATCGATTTTCTGGTCCTGTATGCCAAGTTTGGTCTGATTCTGAAAAGGTTGATTGGAGCACCAAATTTGGCGGGCCCGCAACCCAATCCAACCCAATGGACAATTTTGTGCACGGCTCCTCGAAATCCAAAATTGGACATACCGTTGGGTTCATTTCCTCAAACTGAATCTGTAGGCATGTAGTTTGACGACTTTAGAGACCGTAGATATTGGCACGCATTTCGGTACAAAACGGGTCCAACGACGGACATCATTTGACCCAAAATTACGATTTTGCCCCTGTTCCAGAATTAGACATTTGGACAAGCATTTCCTAGGTATATCACTTATTTCGAGTACGTTCTTGATGTTTGTTTCAACATCCGAAGTTGTTTGGAGATTGTGACATTTCTTTTGCTGACATTGTGATTCTTAGACTTGCCACCTTCGCACCACCAGGCAAGATACCTTGCCACCTTACTCTGTGATTTACATATTCTTATTTTCAGTTATTATATTCAGCAATCCTTATTTATTGTTATTATAAAACTGTGCGTCTAAGTCAAACTTGGGTGCAAGCGACTCTATTGGTCGTTTTCTTGCTTTTATTTATTTCTCTTGCATTGACTTAGTATAGTGATCACCCATTATTGATGAGGTATTGGTATATCTCGTACGGCCTTGACACTTGCTTTACCACGAGTTGTGAGTCACATGTAGGACACGTACCCGCATAGTCGGCTGGCCACCGATACGTATGGAGCGTACGACGGATTGGAGTAACTGCCAATAGAATTGCATGCTAGAAGACTTTGCGGTTACTAGAGGTTCATATCAGTCATGGAGATGATGATACTAGACATTGGTTGGGGAGAACAATACCTGACGTATGGGCTTCGATTACACTTCCCCTGTACGGAAGCTCCGTTGGAGATACGGGTATGATTATCCTCTCAGGTTGGCCACTGACGTTTTTGAACGTTATGCGCTTGGTCACTGGTGCCCAAGAGGGGACTATACCGGATCCTATATTCAGGCAGGGCTCATGCGTCGAAGGATTGTATCTCAATTGTATATTCACAGTAGACTGGTCAAGAACCCTATTGCATGCATCATCTTTTCTTTTATATTATATATCATAGTTTACGTGGCATGGTATTTTCTTGTATCTTATTACGTCCCGCTGAGGACCTGGTTATCTCTCCAGGATTAGACGACTTCCCGCAGGAGTACGGAGCGGCTTTGGATCCTTCATACGTTGATGATGAGGCAATTCCTACTGATTTCTAGTATATTCCTTATTTGAGACATTAGTAGATATTTTTACATCTCTTTCCTTTATATTTGCGGAGGTTGGACTCCGATCTTATGAGACTATTTTTATAGCTATTTGGAGTGAGTATGTTCACCCGGCTATCTTTTGATACACTCATTTATTATCTGGACTTTATTATCTTCTGTGTTGAGCTGTGATGAGATTAGATTATATTATTCTGGCATGTGATGATTTATTATACATCTTATGTATATATACGAGGGTTCCATATATTGGTGTATTCTTCATATATGTGCAGTTGGCATGTTCACGTACTCGGTCCTATATATTTTAGGACTGGGGCGTTACACCTGCTATGACATCTACCTCTGGTTCTGTCTCTTCTGCAGCTAGTGCAAAAGCCTTTCCAACTCTTTGATTTCCCGTTTGTGCTCTAAGCTGTTAAAATTGGGCTGCCTGAGGGGGTAAGGGTGGTCGTAGTGCTCCTGGTCCCGTAATCGCTAGCCTCTGTATCTGCTGCTGGTTCTGTGGAATGGTCCTCTGAAATAAGTGTCACGACCCGCACCCTAGAGTAAGGGCACGAGAAGTGGGTACGTCCAGCCTACGCCGCAGTGTCGGCGGTAGAACGTGTCCTAGGTCACAACATCTAACAATATAATGCTAAGAAGTTTATACTCTCCGAATGGAGGTGACATAGCATATACAGTCTCAATCACATCTAAGGTAGAGCATGATAAAATATAGATAAAACATGAAATCCACAAAGAGATACAGCAGATAGAAGTCTAAGTGTCTAAGATACACAAACCCAGAAAACATCTCAAAGCTCAAATACAGTAATCCATAGAATAATACAACTCAAGACAACTGAAATAACTATCTATACAACCTCTACTGTGTCTCCTCTAGGCTAGCAGGCAACCTCCAGGCTATCTGTAAAATTTATCAACAGGTCCAGTCAGGACAGGAGCGAGCACAATACATCTCACGCAGATGATAACAGGTTAGAAAATATAACGTGCAATAGAGTAAGATACATGAAACGCTGAAAGAAGATGTATATGAAAAATAGAAGGATATGATAATTGGAAATATCTATATATGATAAGTAAGAACTGTAAGCAATATGTGATTTAGAGTACAATATGGTTATGTAAACGGTTAGGTTATACAATAAAATGGGACTCCTTTGTACGTGGGTGTACAATAGACATATACAATTTCTTATACAATAGGATTAATCATATAACCATTTCTACTCTCCCTTCCCAATCAATACACAAGGATCCAATTCAGTTACGTTACCTTATACAATGGCTTGTACAATGGCTTGTACAATAGAGCTCAATGTGATAATGAGAGTACAATATGCACAATGAGTGTACAATGATAAGGGTATTCAATAAATACAATATATTAGTGAAACGCACATCACAATATGTATTTAGTGAACACAAAGGAGATAACATCGCAAAAGAAGATCCATATAGTACCAATCCGTGTTACCAATGTGTCAGCATCAAGTAAATTAATCTATGGCAAGAATAGATGTTCTAGCAAGTATGAAACGGTCAGAGAATGTACTCGCCTGATAACCTGGACAGCTGATAGGTATAGAGGTCCAAACTAAAGCCACAGAGTCCTATTTAGAGCAACACAGGTCAAGATGTATACGAGAGATGATAAATGAAATGTATAATGCATCTGCATGCTGTCTAGGTCAAACTAGACTAAAGTCAACACTTGGTCAACTCTAGTCAACCACACTAGTCAAATTAGGTCAACTAGGTCAAGTCCTAGCCCAACAAGTCTAACAAGTCTTACTAAGCCTAACCAAGCCTAGGCTAGCACTCACACAATCACAAGACAATGTGAACCACAACAATGCATAATATAAAATAGATAATATATATAAATACATACCTTCATACATACATGCATATCCACATTACATATATATTTATATATATAGGCATATGTTACATCATGCATATTTATATAGTTACATAGATATATACATTCATGCACATTTACATACATACTTTTATACATTATATATGTTAACATTCATTACAATGCATTATATTTTACTTATACCTTTGATTGATTCATTCATTCATATATGACATTCATTCATGCATTTATACATTCATTCATATCCAATATGCATGCATATTTCAGTTCAGGCATTATATCCATTCACATATCATTAAGTTGCATACATATACTTATTTTTATT
The DNA here is from genome assembly GCA_029216955.1 of Iris pallida. NCBI lineage: Eukaryota > Viridiplantae > Streptophyta > Magnoliopsida > Asparagales > Iridaceae > Iris > Iris pallida. The sequence continues at coordinate 857,971 of JANAVB010011796.1, read as the reverse complement.
ACATACATGTCATTCATGCATATTACATACTTACATGCATCTATACATTATATACATTGTATACAACATGTAAAAATAGAAGAGGGAAAAAGGGGGAAAAACTGAAAAGGAAAGGAAAGGGAAAAAAATGTAAGAAAAAAGGAAAACAGTGGACATATACATGCTTGCATCATATATTCTACATTACCATACATGCTATCATTATATATTGCATTATATTATTTATATATTATGCATTCATATCTATCATTACATGTATACCTTGCATTCATATCTAGCATTCATTATATACATTCATGCATACATTGTATATCATTCTTTCATTCATGTATTTATGCATTGCTTACATACATTATATTAATTGCATTCCTACATGCTTGCATTCAACTATATATATACATTAATGTAAAGAGGATATATATCATATATATATCATTTCATTCATCTAACATATCATGTATTACATACTCTATATTCATTTAATATCCATACTACATAGGCTCATAGGTTACACAAAATGCATATATCGTATAGTCACTCTTCTACTTAAAACCAATACTGTACCAATTGGGCCTCTACTAAATTCTAGGATTAAAGTATGTTGTAGCCCTTCGTGTTAGCTTTCCGAAACTTTAAACGGATCGCATTTTCGTGTCCGGAAGCTCCCGAAATTGCGAAAATACCGAAACACGTTCGTCTTTCGTACAGCTGACACTCAAATAATTCTACAGAAAGTTACAGAAAGAATTTGGCTTATTAAAATATATATTTGGAAAGCTAACTTCGATACGGTTCTTTTAAAAAAACAGGAGATAAATCGGAGTTCTAAGCTAAAAGTTATGACATTTCTAAGTTGCTTTGGTTAATAAAAACGTGGATGAATATTATGACGAATTTGAGTTGTTTTGGACAAAAGAACACATATAGGCCAAGATACTTGGATACAAACATAGGTATCCAAATAAAACTCATTCTAACCATCCTAACTAAGATCAATCCACTCTCTAACCATTCTAAAACTGAATTTAAATATCTATTTAAACTATTATCATACATACATACACATGGGATGTCCTAATTTGGGATCTATCAAGTAGGACACAAGACACATATCTAAAATCCTCAAGAGAGCTCCAAATGGCCTCAAATTTGAATCTAAATGGGACACATGCATGAGGATGGATCCTACGGATTCAAAACTAATTTATAAGCAAACGAAATCGATTTAGAGGATGGGTTTTACCTATTGGGAGTGGAATCCCAATGAAATCCTTTAGGACACGGCTCCGATACGAAGATACCTCAAAGTGGACACTCCTCCTTGCACTCCTCTTCCAATCCTTGGTAGCACCCTTCCCTTGGAGGATGGGAATGATTGAGGGAAGGTTTGGTGAAGGAATGATTTGATTTGGAGATCAAATCAATGGAAAGGCTCTCTAAAATTAGGGAAGAACAAAAGAAAAATAAAAGAGGCAAGATTGTAATGAATGAAATGAATCATTCTCCCCTAAAGGTGGGTGCCATAAAGTGTCCATTAGGGCTATTGGGAAATGTCCTAATTGTCCCTCTCTAGTCTCATATGGTTAAGTCTAGACTAGGTTCAAGTTTGGGGTCAAAATGATCTAATTTTGATTCTCTAGCTTAACCATTCTAACATGATAAAAATTAGTTTAATTAACTAACTTAAATGTTGGGTCTTGTGAGCCATGCTTAACTTAATATTGGGTCCCATCTAGAGTTTAAGCTACCCGGGTCACAATACAAGTCGGAATGAGACGAAACTCAAGCCCGACTAAACAAATCCAATAAAAACAATATTAAAAATATAAAAATTTTCCAAAATATTAAAATATGAAAAATGCCAAAATTATAATACATCAATTTAAATATTATTAAAATAATCTAAAATTCACCAATTAATTAAAATCCTAAATAATTTAAAAGTTATAAAATGACCAAAATATCCTTAGCCTAAAAAGTTGTAAATAGTCATTCTAATCACATGGTTAGGTCCCCATGGTCATGGTTAGTCTCTACGCTCAACAGTTCTAGAGTTCACTAGCTAACACTTCAAAATTATAATTCACCAATTTAAATAGTATTAAATTAATTAAAAATTCCTATAAATCATAAATCCTATTATTAAATAATAAACTTTTACAAAAGTTTAAAATTATCCTTATTTGGAAAACTGGGTGTTACAAACCTACCCCCCTTAGAAAAATTTTGTCCTCGAAATTAAAATGTTCATACTCCTTCTAGGTCAAACCCCCCAAAATCAAAGTCTCAGAACTTAAACAAATTATACGATTTAAAAGGACGACATACAGGGTCATGGCATACGGTGGTAGTGAAAGTCTCATCTAGGTATACTAGTCATGCTAAACCAAAACGGTTATAGGGTATCAAAATATACAAGCAATCAGGGGTGTTAAAATGGAAAAGATACAGAAATAACAAATCATCAAAACTGTAAGGCAGTCTACCATCCTATATGAAAACTGGTACTTATCAAAAAAAAAGATAACTACCAATTATCTATAAAGGGGTACAAAAAAAATCAAAATCAAAAGTTAAAGAATGAAAGTCAATTGCATTAAAATCTAATCACAATATATAGGATTCTCTTAATCCTGTTAAGACTAAATTGTAAGTTCTAAAGGTTATGTGGTTCGTGTGTGTATGGGTGTATGTGGTCATGTTAATATGGTTAGATAGTAGGCATGTGTGTATGTGAAATATACATGAAAGAGTATAGGAGGATTTGGGTTTCAAAACAACGGCTATCAAGTTACACTACTCATAGCATATTGGTTAAAAAATCTACAATACACAACCTATTACTCATGACATACATGGCTAACCATATACATATATATATATATATATATATATATATATATATATATATATATATATATATATATATATATATATATATATATATATATATTCATATATTTATATATATATATATATATATATATATATATATATATAAGAGGTATAGATTTAGTTATGTATCTATATACATTATAACATGTATGCATAAACTCTATATATATCTATATAGATATATGAACATAACATAGAGAGGAAGGGTTAGGTTTACATGGCTGTGTATACTAAGTTAGGGTACGCGTGTCCTTGTACAAGGTTATAGCTTTAGTGTTGAAAGGTTAAACCCAGTTTTAGTTCAGCATTACATACAAAATCTGAAAATAAGCTAACATTTAAACTAATGTAATATTAACATAATACAGTTTCATATTTTAATTAGGGGTTTGAAACATCACAACTAACTCAATGCTCCCAACACATCCTAACATGATGGAGATGAAACCCTAACATACTATCCATACATTTAGCTATGCATACAGTTCAATATTACATATTAAATCTGAAATTGAACAAACATTTGAAATCAATGTAAAAATGTTAACATATATTCAGTTTTAGGATTTTGGAAAAATTCGAACATCAAACCAACCCAATGTTTATCACAACCTATCATGTAAGAATATGAAACCTAACATTATATCCCTACATACAACAATGTATACAGCTCAAAATATTACATTAAAATAGCAAATTGAACTAATCACTTAGAATCCAGTATTAAGGGTTAATATGCACACAGTCTCAGATTTGACAAGTTCAAACACAAAACTCAACCAATTTCTTTAAGAAATGAAACCATGTATATAACATACATGTGCAGTGATGTAAACAAAACTAATAACATAAAATTTATATTTAAATTATGAATTTAAATTGGAAAAAATAGAGAACTAGTCTCTGATACTATACTGTATCAGAAATATTGGGGTTTTGAGAATTTAACATCAAAAACATATTAATATGTATTTAGATAGGTTGGTAATCAAAGTGTAGCATGCATACGTATCAGGAAAAGTGTCTGTGTCCACTATATACATTTCATGTCCCATAAAAAAAATCAAATTCTATATCAAGACCAGTATTTAGATTCCTACCAAGATTGCAAAGTAGGTGATTGATGTAACCAAGACAGTTTTATTATTATTATTATTTAATACAAGAATAATAGCAAGAAGGAAATAACGATAAAATCTGTTCTGCTTATCTGTTTAAAAAAGGAACTATTTTGAAATCCAGAGCTAAAATATCAAATCCAAGATAAGGTCTAGCAAAATCATCGATTTATTGTATTATGAAAAACTCATAGCAAGAAGTTACACAAGGTTTATAATACAGCTAAAGCTACTCCTAAGTTAAATAATGAGAAGCAAAATAAAACAGAACAAACAATAATTCTTTTTTTTGAATGACTGAAAGAAAAGTAGGGAAAACAGGTTCAAGAACATTTAAGGTACAATCTGATAATCATATGCGTCTATCCAAAATCATGGTACTCTAAATCCTCGTCATACTAGTAAGCAAGGCTACAATAATCACAAAGTCCTCGACTTTGGCACATACCTCTAGAATCATGGTATTTAAAAATTTTGCGATGCCGCTAGCTTGGCTGCGAAAACCTTAAATTCCCACACCCGAGAAATATATCCAAAATCAGACTATATGTCCTCACCATGCTGGCTAATGTGACTATAGAATACTAGATTCCATAACTTAGATGACCTAGCCCATATAATTTTATCTTGACAAAAACTAAATTAAATCAACAATGGATACCCAAAAATCAAATTTATCAACGAGCATCAAGATTCAAAACTGAACAATAATCCATCAAATCATATAAATACAAACTCGAATTCAACAGCTAACATCAAGATTCAAAACTCAACAATCATCCTCAAAATCAATAAATACAAACACAAATTCAACAATAATCCATCAAAATTAAGTTCAACAACAGAAAGTAAAGATAAATCAAATCAAGGGAAGAAGAGTTTTCAAATCGAAGTTAAAACAAGATTCTCAAGGGTCGTCCCAGGAATCTCTCAAGAAATCCTAACTGTGATTGAGTACCTTCAAAAATATATCCTAATCCTACGGCAGGCTGTAGTGATACTCTAGTTCGAATACCACTACATTAACTCGACCTGCATGGGCCACCACTAAAAATGTGTCACGACCCGCACCCTAGAGTAAGGACACGAGAAGTGGGTACGTCCAGCCTACGTCGCAGTGTCGGCGGTAGAACGCTGTCCTAGGTCACAACATCTAACAATATAATGCTAAGCAGTTTATACTCTCCGAATGGAGGTGACATAGCAGATACAGTCTCAATCACATCTAAGATAGAGCATGATAAAAGATAGATAAAACATAAAATCCACAAAGAGATACAGCAGATAGAAGTCTAAGTGTCTAAGATACACAAACCCAAAAAACATCTCAAAGCTCAAATACAGTAATCCATAGAATAATATAACTCAAGACAACTGAAATAACTATCTATACAACCTCTACTGTGTCTCCTCTAGGCTAGCAGACAACCTCCAGGCTATCTGTAAAATTTATCAACAGGTCCAGTCAGGATAAGAGCGAGCACAATACATCTCACGCAGATCATAACAGGTTAAAAAATATAACGTGCAATAGAGTAAGATACATGAAACGCTGAAAGAAGATGTATATAAAAAACAGAAGGATATGATAATAGAAAATATCTATATATGATAAGTAAGAACTGTAAGCAATATGTGATTTAGAGTACAATATGGTTATGTAAACGGTTAGGTTATACAATAAAATGGGACTCCTTTATACGTGGGTATACAATGGACATATACAATTTCTTATACAATAGGATTGATCACATAACCATTTCTACTTTCCCTTTCCAATCAATACACAAGGATCCAATTCAGTTACGTTACCTTATACAATGGCTTGTACAATAGAGCTCAATGTGATAATGAGAGTACAATATGCACAATGAGTGTACAATGATAAAGGTATTCAATAAATATAATATGTTAGTGAAACGCACATCACAATATGTATTTAGTGAACATAAAGGAGATAACATCGCAAAAGAAGATCCATATAGTACCAATCCGTGTTACCAATGTGTCAGCATCAAGTAAATTAATCTATGGCAAGAATAGACGTTCTAGCAAGTATGAAACGGTCAGAAAATGTACTCGCCTGATAACCTAAACAGCTGATAGGTATAGAGGTCCAAATTGAAGCAACAGAGTCCTATTTAGAGCAACACAGGTCAAGATGTATACGAGAGATGATAAATGAAATGTACAATGCATCTGCATGTTGTCTAGGTCAAACTAGACTAAAGTCAACACTTGATCAACTCTAGTCAACCACACTAGTCAAATTAGGTCAACTAGGTCAAGTCCTAGCCCAAACAAGTCTAACAAGTCTTACTATGCCTAACCAAGCCTAGGCTAGCACTCACACAATCACAAGACAATGTGAACCACAACAATGCATAATATAAAATAGATAATATATATAAATACATACCTTCATACACACATGCATATCCACATTACATACATATTTATATATATAGGCATATGTTACATCATGCATATTTACATAGTTACATAGATATATACATTCATGCACATTTACATACATACTTTTATACATTATATATGTTAACATTCATTACAATACATTATATTTTACTTATACCTTTGATTGATTCATTCATTCATATATGACATGCATTCATGCCTTTATACATTCATTCATATCCCATGTGCATGCATATTTTAGTTCAGGCATTATATCCATTCACATATCATTAAATTGCATACATATACTTATTTTTATTACATACATGTTATTCATGCATATTACATACTTACATGCATCTATACATTATATACATTGTATACAACATGTAAAAATAGAAGAGGAACAAAGGGGGAAAAACTGAAAAGGAAAGGGAAGGGAAGGAAAATGTAAGAAAAAGGAAAAACAGTGGACATATACATGCTTGCATCATATATTCTACATTACCATACATGCTATCATTATATATTACATTATATTATTTATATATTATGCATTCATATCTATCATTACATGTATACCTTGCATTCATATCTAGCACTTATTATATACTTTCATGCATACATTGTATATCATTCTTTTATTCATGTATTTATGTATTGCTTACATACATTATATTAATTGCATTCCTACATGCTTGCATTCAACCATATATATACATTAATGTAAAGAGGATATATATCATATATATATATTATTTCATTCATCTAACATATCATGTATTACATACTCTATATTCATTTAATATCCATACTACATAGGCTCATAGGTTACACAAAATGCATATATCGTATAGTCACTCTTCTACTTAAAACCAATACTGTACCAATTGGGCCTCTACTAAATTATAGGATTAAAGTATGTTTAGCCCTTCGTGTTAGCTTTCCGAAACTTCAAACGGATCGCATTTTCGTGTCCGAAACCTCCCGAAATCGCGAAATATCGAAACACGTTCGTCTTTCGTACTGCTGACACTCAAATAATTCTACAGAAAGTTACAGAAAGAATTTGGCTTATTAAAATATATATTTGGAAATCTAACTTCGATACGGTTCTTTTAAAAAAATGGGAGATAAATCGGAGTTCTAAGCTAAAAGTTATGACATTTCTAAGTTGCTTTGGTTAATAAAAACGTGGATGAATATTATGACGAATTTGAGTTGTTTTGGACAAAAGAACGCATATAGGCCAAAATACTTGGATACAAACATAGGTATCCAAATAAAACTCATTCTAACCATCCTAACTAAGATCAATCCACTCTCTAACCATTCTAAAACTGAATTTAAATATCTATTTAAACAATTATCATACATACATACACATGGGGTATCCTAATTTGGGATCTATCAAGTAGGACACAAGACACATATCTAAAATCCTCAAGAGAGCTCCAAATGGCCTCAAATTTGAATCTAAATGGGACACATGCATGAGGATGGATCCTACGGATTCAAAACTAATTTATATGCAAAGAAAATCGATTTAGAGGATGGGTTTTACCTATTGGGAGTGGAATCCCAATGAAATCCTTTAGGACACGGCTCCGATACGAAGATCCCTCAAAGTGGACACTCCTCCTTGCACTCCTCTTCCAATCCTTGGTAGCACCCTTCCCTTGGAGAATAGGAATGATTGAGGGAAGGTTTGGTGAAGGAATGATTTGATTTGGAGATCAAATCAATGGAAAGGCTCTCTAAAATTAGGGAAGAACAAAAGGAAAATAAAAGAGGCAAGATTGTAATGAATGAAATGAATCATTCTCCCCTAAAGGTGGCTGCCATAAAGTGTCCATTAGGGCTAATGGGAAATGTCCTAATTGTCCCTATCTAGTCTCATATGGTTAAGTCTAGACTAGGTTCAAGTTTGGGGTCAAAATGATCTAGTTTTGTGTCTCTAACTTAACCATTCTAACATGATAAAAATTAGTTTAATTAACTAACTTAAATGTTGGGTCTTGTGAGCCATGATTAACTTAATATTGGGTCCCATCTAGAGTTTAAGCTACCCGGGTCACAATACAAGTCGGAATGAGACGAAACTCAAACCCGACTAAACAAATCCAATAAAAACAATATTAAAAATATAAAATTTTCCCAAAATATTAAAATATGAAAAATGACCAAAATCATAATACATCAATTTAAATATTATTAAAATAATCTAAAATTCACCAATTAATTAAAATCCTAAATAATTCAAAAGTCACAAAATGACCAAAATACCCTTAGCCTAAAAAGTTGTAAATAGTCATTCTAATCACATGGTTAGGTCCCCATGGTCATGGTTAGTCTCTAGGCTCAACAGTTCTAGAGTTCACTAGCTAACACATCAAAATTATAATTCACCAATTTTAAATAGTATTAAATTAATTAAAAATTTCTATAAATCATAAATCCTATTATTAAATAATAAACTTTTACAAAAGTTCAAAATTATCCTCATTTGGAAAACTGGGTGTTACAATCAGCAATCTCTAGCCTGGTACTGACTCAATCCATAAGCTAGGTAATATCCCAGTCGTCGTCGACAGTCTCTCTGAACATGACCAACTTTGCCACAGAAATGGCAAGTGGCCTTCTCATATGCCTGGTATGGCCCTGTCCTCTGGTGATGCTGGTTTGAGGGAGGATGTCTCGCTGGT